>JAPJBO010000676.1:0-128144 GCA_030068145.1 Diplonema papillatum
GGCGTTAGAAGCATCAGAAGGGGACCCTTTTGACGCCGACAAACTCGAGGAGTACGGTCGCGCTAAGGAGGCGTTTTCGGTTTCTGCTCATGCAGCCAAAGGACGGTACTGGGACAAGGTGGTGGCTGGAATCAACTCCGGCACCGACCTCAGCTTCCTGTACCGGATCATCCGTTCGATTGATGGCCGATTCCAGAGGAACCTGCTTCCCCCACTGTCTGACGGTCGCAGCCAGTACACTTCCGGCAAAGGGAAAGCGGATTTGTTGGGCAGATGTCTCGCTAACACGTGCAAAGCTGTGGTGAGCGGTGCAGCTACCCCTTTCGAACCAACCTACGGCCCCGAACTCGAACCGGACGACGGAATCCGCGGCGCCACTGGAGAGATCACCCCAGACGAACTGGACCGGGCAATCGATGATCTGAAAAAGAAGGAGAGCCTCGATCCGCAGGGGCTGTGTTCAATGGCTCTGAAGAACCTCGGACCTGAGGCCCGCAACTCCATGCTGCAGCTCTTCAACGAATCTTGGAGGAAGGGTGAGATCCCACGCCAATGGAGGGACGCTCACATGGTGCCCATCCACAAGCCTGGTAAAGATCGTTCGTCACCGCTGAGCTACCGACCGATTGCGCTAACCAGCGTGTCGGCAAAGCTCATGGAAATCATCGTAAAAAACAGGCTCGTCTTCATCACCGAGAGCCCTGATTTCCCGACGGTGATGCCGTACTCGGTCTTCCAAGGCGGCTTCCGAGAGGATAGAGGAACTGAGGAGCAAGCTTTCTCGATTGTCGCCGCCCTGGACGAGGCGCGCCGATTGAACCAATTTGCGTGCTTCCTCTCGTTTGACCTCATGAGTGCATTCGACACCGTTGATCACGACCGCCTGCTCCGAATCCTCGAGAAGAGGGGAGTCCCACAACGTTTCGTGCTCTGGCTACGTGCTTTCCTCGAGGACCGCAGGGCGCGCTTCAAGGTGGACGGGGTACTTGGCCAGTCCTCGAAGCTGCAGAGAGGTGTCCCCCAGGGAACGGTCCTGGGGCCTGTTCTATTCCTCCTCTGCATCGACGACTTAGGGAGAGACATCCTCGAGGTCAAAGACAACGCTGCTAACTTCAGCCCTGAAGCTCAACGTGCCAAGATCACTCCCTCACTGTATGCTGACGACACCGGCTTCGCGATCTCTGCGGACGAACTGGACGGCCTGGCGAAGTGGGCACAGGATGTGATCACCCTGGTTGAGGAATGGTCGACTCGCGCGAAGATGCAAATCTCACATGAGAAAACAAAAGGAGTCTTCTTCAACTGGAAGAGGCGCGACTCCTCTGCTGCTCCTCACCTCGTGTTCGATTCCACCACCGCTGAACTCTGTCTCGACCCCCAAGACACAAGCTGGGGATTCAAGAACTGCAGCTTCGTTTCGAATGGCGACTTGAAGGCACATCACGGCAAACACGTCGCCGCCCGCAACGGAATCGCGGTCAGGTCGCAAAACGATCTCCGTCCAAGATGTGCAACTTCCAAGGTCAAGGTGGTTACCTCCCTGCGGTGGGTCACACAGCACCGCTTCCTAGGCCTGATCATCGACAACAACCTCTCCTTCCGCCCGCACGTGGAAAACGTCTTGGAAAGGCTGTCGGAGAGAATGATCATCCTGCGGAGAACGTGCATGAAGTCCTGGGGCCTCAGCGTCTGCACGAACCGCAAGGTGTACCTGACGTACGTCCTCCCGGTTGTAACGCACTGCCTTGCTGCTTACGGTCCTTTCCTACTCCCCAGCCATGGTTGTCCCAATCCTCTCCTTCTGGCTTTACTCGAGAGCCGACACAGAGTAGCCCTGTCGTACGTACTGGGCTGCAAGAAAGGGGTGTCGGCCTTCATTGCGCAGAGAGAGGCCCGCGTGCTCTCGATCCATGGGTACATCGAGTACAGGCTTGGCACCTTGTGCGAAAAGATGTCGATGCGGCGATCTGTCTGGTCCGAGGTGCTGGACACGCGCAGTCTGCTGCTCTTGAAGTTCGCGGAACTGAACACGCGCGCACGCCTCAACAAAAGGAGCCGTGAGATCCCGATGTACCGCCCGTTTAAACCCTGGGAAAGTGTCCCCAAGGTGACGGTACACAGCACGCTCGACAAAAAGCGGTCGAAAGACCCGGCCGTCAACAGAAGAACGGTGGCAACCAGGCTGGATTCACTCCCCAAGCCCCACCGGATAGCATGGGCGGACGGCTCCGCCCGGACGGGGGCTCGGCTGCCACTGTACACGGGACCAGCCGAGCTGAAGCCGTGGGCCATCAACACTACCGACCTCACCGTGTGGGGAGGCGGCGGGGTCTATGTGCAGAAACCATTCGGCGACCGTGGCCCGGACTGGAGGCGACCGGTGGACGGTAAACCAGCTGATCTGGCTGAAACTTTGCAACATCGCCAGGAGGGGGTATATTCTGATCCTGCAGTTCGTGTTCGGTCACTGCAAGCTCCCCGGGAATGACCGCGCTGACAAGCTGGCGAAGAAGGCTGCTCTGCTAGCCCGCCAACTGACGCAGTCCCCCGACCTGACCCTCGCTGCCGGAGTTTCCCGCCCGCCGCCGCTCTCGTACGTCGAAGCGACAAACCGCTTCAAGCTGTTTTTGCTCAGGGAGGACGGCGAGAGGGGAGCTAAAGGTGCGATAGTGAGGGCTCGCCGCCTTGCTGTAGGCATGCCGTTCGTGAAGATCGTTGGGGGACGCAAGATCCCAGTGCCGGACAAACTGACCGTGAGGGCAGAGAAGGAAATCCGCCAGTTCCGAACGATGCACCACGGTCTCTTTATCACCCGGTACTTTACGGGGTATAGGAGCCTCCCGGCCTCAGAGCAGGAGCAGTACTTCCGACCCTGCCCCCTCTGTGGACACCGGGTCCATAACTTCCTTCCACACATTTTCATCTCGTGTCGGCACGCGGAGTCGGGAGCAGCACGGGCAGCTATGTGGGACGCAGTTGGATTCGACAGGTCAGCCGCGATCGAAGTTCGCCTATGGGAGCTGCTCTTCAAGCACCCGGAGGCAGCCCTGCGCTACTTGCAGCGGATCGATGTCATCCCGACATATGCGATACTGCGCAAGGACGCGGAGGCGGCTCGACCCCCATCTCTGGAGAGTCAGGAGCGAGAAGAAGAGCCCTCCCCGTACCTCTCCACTCGCACACCGGTCTCGTCCCCTGCGATGTCGTCGTCGTCCTCCTCGACGGAACCTGGCAACACGGGGGATGACGAACTAACTCCTCTCCCCAGCCAGTGGCGGCCGCGGGAGAGCGACTCTGAGTCCGGCTGACGCACTGAAGGCCGAAGGCATTGCACGACGCCGCATTCGAAGTCGACGCCGACGTGCCCGCACGGGCTTTAGCCACCTTCTTTGGGGAAAGATGGGGAAAAGTGTTTTGTTTCATTGAAAGAAGACCGCTCCGCGGTCGAGCCGCGGTGCTCCAACGGCCTTTCCTGACCACCCCGTACCGGGAGAGTCAGACTGTGCCCGGTCACAGACCGCTGCAGAAAGAAAACTGCAGGAGAGTTGGGACTTGTGCGAGAGGCACACAACTAGTGTCGGACCTTACACGGCCCAACCGCCGACGACACATTGCCCCTCCAATGTCGGGCCCGTAGCCCGCAACAACCAACGTCTTTTTTTAACGAACTCGGTGCATCGTGGCAGCCCTCCTGACCAACAAGCACAAGGTCAAAAACTGGGCGAGGCAGCTTATATCCGATCACTGGGCTGCAGATAGAAAACTGCGAGAGATCCGTCGCGGGCACTGCCGTCACTGACGGCTTCAGGAACGGGCAACAGCGCCAGCGTCGACAACCAAAAATCGTTCTCACCAACTCCCCGTGCCCTACCTTTCGGTCCACAACCAACGTCTTCTTTCTGACTGGAACCTGGTGCACCGCGGCGGCTCTCCTGACCACTCAGCTGAAGGTCAAGAACAGGAGAGACTGCTTGTTACCGGTCACCGGGTAGCGGGTAGGAAACCGCAGAAGAGCATCGAGTCGATGCGAGTGGCGATCGACTGACACAGCCAGAACCACGTTCGTGAACAACGGGCACCATAGTCTGGCACAGAGCAGACCAAAACCCCACCACCGCGCCCTTCTTGTGTTTACCGCTTCCCGAAGTAACCACCCTCAAAAACAAGTGCCCCAGGGCCAGGCGGCCGCACACAGCGCCACCCGGAGCGAGCACGAAAGCGGCCACGGCAGACACGCCACAGAGCGACGCCGCCGGCCGGGCGAAACGACGACGGCCCCAGAGACCAGGTGGTTACTTCGCGGAAGTACCAGCTCTTCTTCTCCATAAAAGTCTTGAGTTCCATCATCTTTTCTCTTCCCCAAGGCCGGGGAGGCGGGGCGTGAAAACAGCCCCACTGTTCCCCCCAGCCAAAAACTGGCGAAACGGGTGAGTCAACTCCCTGAGAAGACCACCGACACACCGCTGTGCCTGCGCTGAAACGAGTGCGGGACACGGCCCAAGCCACTCTGACAGCCCCCCAGACGCAAACGCCCTGACTCAAACTCAGGGCTGGAGTCAAAAACCACCAGAAGAAGGCTGCAGAGCAGGCTAACCCTATGTTATCATAGCCATCCCTTGTCTTTCGTTACTTCCCCCCCTACCCACCCTTTCACCTGTTTTTCATTATCTTCCCGGCATAAGCAGCCCAGTAAAGCTGGCCTCTTCCTCTCCTTTCCTTTTTTGGGTTCTTCCTTTGATGACGGCACCACCGTTTGCGTTTGTGTGTTCTCATGTCTTCAATTTGTTTCCAAAAAAGAAAGGATAGAAGGAAAAGGTGCCTCATCTAAAAAAAAAAAAAAAAAAAACACAAATCATCGTTGAGAAGATGCCGCCGTCCCCGGGGGGGGATCGGCCCCCGGACGCCACCGGGTGGTCAGGGGCAGGCGGCCCCTGCCGCCGGTAGGAGTGCGGACGCCGCCGCGTCCGCTGGCCCGGTTCCGCTGCCCCGCTCGTTTGCGGAGGCGCTCAGGCGGAGCTCTCCCGCTGCCGCTGTCGACGCCGCCGCCGCTGACGACGCCGCCGCCGCCGACGCTGACGACGCCGCCGCCGCCGCCGCCGATGACGCCGCAGCCGTCCCCCGGGCCCGGGTGCACCCGGCGCAATCCGCGCGGGAAGGTGAAGTCTGCAGAGACTTCAACTTCCGACGCGCGGGCTGCCGTCGGGTGCAGTGCCGGTACGTGCACCGGCTTCTCCCGGTCTGCCCGGCCTTCCAGCGGGGCAGATGCAGGGACGCCAGGTGCCCGAATCGGCACCCGCGCCCGGGGCAGGTACGCTTTCCTGTTCACCCCCAATACCCCAACCGTTCCTTCCACCCCCCTCGCAATCAACCAACACAACAGGCAACGCGGTCGACGGCTGCGCCAGCTCGGCGCAGCCAGGGCGTACAGGCCGCGGGCCCGTACGCGGACGACGACCTGCCGGAGGGCCCGCTGCTCCCGCAGGTGCTGGCCGCCCGGCGGGAGGTCCGCCGGGCGCAAGAACGCGCGGAGGAGCTGGAAGCCCAGCTCCTCCGCGAGTTCAACAGCTGGGCCCCTACCCCGGTGGAGGCTCTTTGCCTCGTGTGCGGTAGGCTCAGCACCACCGCCGGGGAGGAAGCCCAGCACCGGGCCCGGCATCGCAAGGATGCCGTGACCCAGGGCCGCGACTCGCTCGTCGTGGCCCATGTGGCGGTGGGAGACGGGGGCCTCCGCCACATGCGCGAGCTCTGCCTGCGGTGGCAGGCGGAGAGGCCCCAGGCCCAGCCGGCTCAGGGTGGCCCCCAACAGGGCTTCCCGTTCGCGGCACCGGGCCCTTTCGGGGCCCCGCTCCAGCCCGTCCTGCAGGCGGGCCCCGCCGCCCCTCACCCTGCTCCGAGGGGGGCGGAGCAGGGTGAGGAGGCCGCTTTCGAGCGCGAGGCTCCCGCTTGCGACCGTGTCCTGTTCGGCAGCGCGTCGAACAGGACGGCGTCGTCCCCTGCTTCCCCTCGGGACGGGAGCCTGCCTCCGCCTGCGTCCCGGCCCAGGGCACTGTCGCTGCCCGGGGACGCGGGGGTTCCCGCCGGCGGGGCAGACCAGGTCGTCCCCGCCGCCTCGTGCGGCGAGGGCGACCCGGTGGGTCCTGCCGCGCCCCACAGGGAGGCCGCCCCGGTCGCAGCCGGCGCAGCTCGCGACGTGGCAGACCAGGCCGGTTCCCCCGACGCTATCGAGGGGGCCGACCAGGTAGAACCCGCCGGAGCGCCGGGGGGGCGGGCGGGCGGCAGGGCAGCCGACGCCCAGACCGCGGAGCGCAAGCTCCGGCGGGAGCGTCGTCGGTTCCGTCACGCCGCGGACCTGGCGGCGAGCGGATCCTCGGCTGTCGAGCCCTTCCCGGACTCCGACGAGTCGGACTCTGATGGTGAATCGGAGTCGGGCTCGTCGGGCGACGTGGGGGGCCGCGGCGGAGGCGACGATCGCGACGGGGGTGACGGGAGCGGCCCGGGCTCCGGCAACGTGGGGCCCGGGGGCGGCTTGTCGCTGGCGGGCCAGCCGGCGAGCGACGCGAGCGCCGAACCCGGCCAACCGGAGGCACCCTCGGAGGCCGGCCTCGGGAACGGGTCGGCCACGAACGACAGGTCCGGCCTAGCCGCGGCCCCAGCGGAAGTCAGCCCCGGAGAGGGGGGCGCCGGAACTGGCTTGCCGCCGGTCGCGGGGGCCGGGCCTGCCCGGTACGGCCCGTCCCCGGGGGTCGGGCCCGGCACTCCGGGGGCCGGCTTGGTCCCCGGCGACAAGCGCCCTGCGTCGCGCTCGCCGGTCGACACGCCAGCGGCCAGGCGCCGCAAGCAGCCCCACAGCGCCGAAGACCCCCTCGCCGGGTGGGAGACGCCCCCTTCTGGCCTAGCATGGGGCACTCCGTCGGAAGCGTCGTTCCCGACAGGCAGTGCCTGGGAGGGGGCGCACCTCCCGTGCCCCAGTCCTCCCGCTCCGGGGCCGTCAGAGACGGCGACCCCCGCCGCTGGGCCGGGCGGCAACGCTCACACCCCGGCGGGGGCAGCCTGCTCGCCGGACCCGCGCCCACCCGTCAGCCAAGCTTGTCAGAGCTTGCTGAATGCTGTGTGCGGAACACCGGGGACCCCTGCTAAGCGCCCCGCGTCCCGGTCGCCAGTTGGGACTCCGGCCTCCGTAGTCAGGCGGAAGTCGTTCGCGGGTATGGGGCGAGGCCGGGGCGCCGGTATAGCGGCGGCGGCCCGGGCCTTGGCCGCTCGGCTGGCGACTGGGCGGCGCAGCCCTTCGGCCCCTGCTTCGGCCGGCCGAGGGAGAGGCACGGCGGCGAGGCGAAGTCCCCCGGCTTCGTCCTCCGCGTCCTTGACGCCTGTCCTCTTCCCGGACAGCGTCCGGGCCGCCCATGCCCCAGCGCCCCCGCACGCGCACGTCTCCCTGGGAAGGGGGGGGGACGACCCCTGCGTTGACGGGGACGTCGAGCGCAACCCGGGGCCGCTGCCGGGCCCCTCGGGGGGCTGCAGCTCCGCGGCCGTCCGCGTCCTCTCGCGAGGGCGGGGCGGGGACGATCTCTGCGTGGATGGGGACATCCACCCCAACCCGGGGCCGGCAGCCAGCGACGCACAGGACCCGGCCCCCACGGGCGCAGAACCGGCACCGGCCAGCACGGGGCCGCCATCGGCCAGTCTGCAGAGCGCAGCGGGGTCGCAGAGGGCACCGGCGCCCGTGTGCATCTGCCGCACGACCGGGGAACGGAGGGGTAGACACCGGATGTGGTGCCCCTGCTCCAAGGCCTACCGGGAAGCCGTGGCTGGCGGGAGGGAGCCGGCGGCGATCCCGCCTCGGACTCCCGCGGAGCCATCAGGGGGCGCTCCCGGGGCCGCGGGCCAGGAAGGCTATCGGGGGGGAGCAATCCCCTTCACGTTCGAAGAGGTTGCGACTGCCGGCATTCGTACTCTGGAGCGGGTACCGGCAGCCGCAAAGCCGCAGGTCTCAGCTCTCTTCGAGACCGTCCTCAGGGCAGCCACCGATGACGCCGGGTGGTTGCGGGCGTACGCCTTCGCCCCCCTCGTCCTCGCGACCACCCACCGGGGGGGGCGGAAGGCGGTGACGGAGGCCCTCCGCCGCCGCGTCCGCCTTTGGAGGGCCGGGCAGCTGGACACCCTGTGGGCTGAGGCCCGGGCCGTCTCAGCCGGGAAGGCCGAACGCCGCGCGCGCCGGCGAACCTACCCGGTTGCAGACGACGTCGACAACAGGCTCGAGCTGCAAACGGACGTCGAGTCCGTGGACGACCTGGACGGGGCCACTGTGAGGCAGGTCCTCCGGCGGGCCCGCGACCGATGTTACTCGCGGGCCGTCTCTGCGCTTTCCGCGGCGCAGACTGCTCCGGCGGACGACGCCACGCTGGCGGCCCTGATGGAACTGCACCCCCCTGCCCCCGAGCTGCCTGACGACCGCAGCCTGCGGCCCGTGGCCGTGGCGAAGCCCTCCCCGGGCGTCATCCGCCGGGTGCTGAAGAAGATGCCGAAAGGCACCGCCGCCGGCCCGTCCGGCTTGTCTGCACAGCACCTCCTCGACCTGTGGGACGTCTCCGGGTCGTTCAAAGAGGCAGTGGCAGACGCGGTCTGGGCCCTTTCTTCCGGTAGGGTGGCTGCAGCCGCCCGGCCGTACCTGTTCGGGGCGAGGCTCGTCCCGTTGGTTAAGAAGTCCGGCGGCATCAGGCCCATTGCATGTGGGGAGATCCTGCGCCGGGTGGCCGGCAAGGTCCTCGCATCCGACCGGGCAATCAAGGACCTGGGGGCGAACGTCCTCCTGCGGAGTGGGCAAGTCGGTGTCAGTGTCAAGGCGGGGGCCGACGCAGGCGTGCACGCCATCCGCAGGGTTGCGGCCCTGTACCGCGACAGAGACGTGACCGACAGGGGCATACTGCAGATCGACTTCGCCAACGCTTTCAATATGCTGCGGCGGGAAGCGATCATCCGCAGTGTCAACCGACACGCCCCCCAACTGTTGGGGTACGCGTTGGCAGCGTACGAGAAACACTCCGCGCTAGTGGTGGGCGACCGGAGGATCTCCTCCGAGTGTGGAGTCCAACAAGGGGACCCCTTGGGGCCGCTGCTTTTCAGCCTCGCCTTGCACGATGTCGTTGTTCCGCCGAGCCCCGAGGATCAGCTGCCCGTCCCCGCGGCTTCGTCGCAGGCGCCCGCCGATCCTGCCCCCGCGACGCAAGCACGGGACTCCGGTCAGCCGGAGCCTCCTGGCGCCATCGAGGGCCAGCCCACCCCTCTAGTGCCGGCGCAGGCCCCAGGCTCGGGGGACCCAGCAGCGTCGCCGCCACCGGCAGGATCCTCGGCAACCCGGGGCGCCCCTGAGGGGGCGCTGAGCCAGGCGGAGCTTGACCTTCTGTCGTTCTTCCTCGATGACGGGGCGGCTGGGGGGGAGCTCGACTCCCTCGGCCGCTGGCTGCGGGACTTCGAAGACAGGGCGACAGCGGTCGGGCTCAGCCTGAATCGGGGGAAGTGCAGGCTGTCCGTCGCCCCCGGCGCCACAATCCCCGAGGCCCTGCAAGGCATCGAGACTTGTCCGCTAGACGAGATTCAGCACCTTGGCGTCCCCTGCGGTTCCCCCGAGAAGATGCGTGTCTTCGTCGAAGAAGCGGTCAAAGGCGCCGAGAGGAAGATGCGGATGATAGCCTCCCTCCCGGATGCGCATGTGGCTCTGACTCTGCTGAAGTTCTGCGCCGGCTTCGTCAGCGTCGTCCACCTCATGCGCGCTGTGGGGGCCGTCTTCGACTTCGCTTGCATCGATCAGGCCACGCAGTCTTGCTTGGCGACGATCACGGGTATCGAGACGGACGCCTCCGCCTGGGCCCTGGCTTCCCTTCCCGTCAGGCTAGGCGGCCTGGGTCTGCACTCCTGTGCAGACACAGCGGCGATCGCGCATATCGCGGCCACCTTTGACGGCGAGGCTTGCCTTCCATCCCTGGTGACCCCCTACGTGCTGCCGCACGCCATGCTTCTGGACGAGGACGACACTTTCCTAGCGTCCCTCGATGACCCGCGCCTTGCACCCTTCGAAACCGTTTTGGAGAAGATCCAGAACGCTCTGCAGGCACGGGATAACTACGGGGGACGTGGACAGAAAGTGTGGTCCGCGACGGTTCATGACGAGCGGCGCAAGGCCCTCATCATCTCGATGACTGAGGAGCTGGGCAGGTCAGGCCAGCTCCAAGGGTCGGCGCTGGCCCTGAAGCAGGTCCAAGTCCGGGCGCGGATCCAAAGCTGCTCCGGCCAACATGCGTCCGCGTGGCTTTACGGCAACGCGGAGGCAGACCCCAAGCTGTGGCTATCCCCCGCGGAGCTCGCGGTGGCCATCCGGCTCCGGCTGGGGCTGCCCATCGCCCCCATGCCGAGCATCTGTCGCCTTTGCGGGACAGGCTCGGCTGACGTTGACGGAGTGCATGCGCGGAGCTGCTTCTCCGGCGGCCGCCGGACGAGAATGCACAATGCACTCCGCGACGTCATCGCTGACTTCGCCCGCCGTGGCTTGCTGGCCCCGGCGGTCGAGCGCCCCGTGTTTTCGAACACGGAGCGGAAGCGCCCGGACATCAGCTATGTCCGGGACGGCACCACCGTTGTGTTAGATGTCGCCGTCACCTTCCCCCTGCAGCCATCGAATCCCCAGTACGCTAAGAGGGCAGCGGAGAAGCCAGGGGGGGCGGCGACAGCCTACGCAACAGCTGTCAAAGAAGGCAAGTACCGCGGCATAATAGACAACGAGCCAAACCCTCGGGAATGGCTCGCTGTCCCGCTGGTCGTGGACACCTTCGGAGCGTGGTGTCCTGGAGCACTCACGGAGTTGCGGCAAATAGCCCGCAAAAGCGCCCTCCGTGAAGACCGGACCGCTTCGGCCGCCTGCCAGGACTTCTTCCACCAATTGAGCTTTCAGGTAGCCCAAGGGGTGGCAAGAATAGTCATTGCATCTGGTGGGGCGCGACCGGACGAAGCGGTCCACCCTGTTGCAGGGGGTAGTGTCACTGCATCGCGGGTTTTTTTACCTGGTCGGACCTGCTCGCTAGCAGGCCAGCCCAGGTCGCAGTGAGACTGGCGTCCACTGTGTGCTGAAGAAGCATTTTTTTGGGCTCCCGCTCCGGAAGCAACCGGATACCGGTAGCCCCGCTGTACCAACATGGCTTGTACAGTGTCCCGCTGGTATTGGTAAATTTGCCACACCAAGAACGAACCAAAGAAAACAGAAAACAAACAAACGCCCCAAGGATGAAGAGGAGGCACAAGGAACCTTAGCACCGTATCCCCAAGCCTAGCCCGGGTGCGGTTTCCAAATTTTTGAAATTGAAATTGAATTTGCTCACTGGGACTTGTGCACTGACTAGCGAGACTGAGCGAATGTACACATGGTACACGGCTGAATGTGTACATGCTTCGATGCATACGTGCATGCGCGTTGCACATAAGTACGAGAATATGGCAGTAACGGCAGGGCCGTTGTCGAAAGTCACAGTGCAGACCTGAGCCACCGTTCACACCCCCGATCCGACTAGCCGACGAAAGAAGGCTAAGTTGCCGGAACAAACGTGTACGCATACAATGACAACCATGTTATGACGAGGACGGTTGGCCACAGGCAGCTGCATCTGTCAGTCACGGGCGCTCCACCTGACCTACCCGGCCGTCACTAGTAAGGCCTACATGGGGGGATCAGTTTGCAGGAAGCCCCGACAATCGAATTCCTCCCCGTTTCCATTTTTCTTTCAGTATCAGTTCAGTTTCTAACCCGACGTTAAATCCGGCCCAGCGAAGCCGTTGCCTACGGGCGTCGACATGTTAAAAAAAAAAAAAAAATTGATTTTTTTTTTTTATTATTATTTTTTTATTATTTTTTTGGAGCGCGGGACACTGTACTTGCCATGTTGGTACAGCGGGGCTGCCGGTATCCGGTTGCTTCCGGAGCGGTAGTCCAAAGAAATGCTTCTTCAGCACACTGTGAACGCACGGGACTGGCCTGCGCGTGACTGCTAACAGGTCCGACCCGGTAAAAAAACCCGCGATGCAGTGACTCTACCCCCTGCATCAGGGTGGATCCGCTTCGTCCGGTCGCGCCCCACCAGATGCAATGACGATCCTTGCCACCCCTCGGGCTATAGAAAAGCTCAAGCGGTGGAAGAGGTCCTGGCAGGCGGCCGAAACGGTCCGGTCTTCACGGAGGGCGTTGGCGCGGGCAATGTGCCGCAGCTCCGTGATTGCTCCTGGGCACCAGGCCCCGAACGTGTCTACAACTAGCGGCACCGCCTTCCATTCCCGCGGGTCTGGCTCATTGGCGATGATTGCGTTGTAGACACGCTCCTTGACGGCTACAGCGTACGCGGCTGCTGCGCCCCCTGGCTCTGCCGCCGCCCGGGCTGCGTAGTGCGGCTGCGAGAGTTGTAGGGGGTACGTGACAGCGACGTCAAGTAGGACGGTGGTGCCATCCCGGACGTAGCTGATGTCCGGGCGCTTGCGCCGCGCGTTAGCGAACACGGCTCGCTCGATGGAAGGACCGAGCAGTCCTCGTCGAGCGAAGTCGGCGACGATGTCACGCAGCGCGTTGTGAAGGCGCGTTCGGCGGCCGCTGCCGAAACACGTCTGGGCGTGCGATCCGTTGACGTCGGTCGCACCGTGTCCGCAAAGGCGGCACTCCCCCGGCGCGGCCGCAATTGGAAGCCCCAACCGAAGCCGGACTGCCACCGCCAGCTCGGCCGGAGACAACCACATTGCGGTATCCGCCTCAGGGTTGCCGTACAACCACGCCGAAGCGTGCTTGCCGGAGCCGCTTTGGATCCGCGCCCGGATCCGGTCTTGAGCCCGGGTCAGGGCCTGACCCTGCAGTTGGCCGGAGTGGCCGAGCTCCTCCGTCAGCGACTCGAGAAGGTTCTTCCTCTTCTCGGTGGCCAAGGCGGACGACCATGCCTTCTGTCCTCGCCCCTCGTACTCGGCTCGTGCCTGCATGACGTCCTGGATCTTCTCCAGGACGGATTCATAGGTTGCAAGGCGCGGGTCGACGAGGGACGCTTGGACGGTGTCGTCCTGCTGCCACGTGAGGTGTGGCAGCAGGGCCGGGGCCACGAGGGCGGGGAGATGCGGCCCCCCGTCCAGCGCCGCGGCGATGTGGGCAATCCCGCTCACGTCCGCACAGCTGTGGAGGCCGAGGCCGCCCATCCTGACGGGGAGTGACGCCTGTGTCCACGACGCGTCATCGGTTTCGATCCCGGTGATCGTCGCGAGACAGGACTGGGTGACGCGGTCGATGCCCGCGTAGTCGAAGACGGGCCCTGTCGCGCGCATGAGGTGCACCACTCCAACGAAGCCGGCACAGAACTTCGTCAGCGTGAGCGCCACGTGCGCGTCAGGTAGGGACGCGATCACCCTCAGCTTCCTCTCGGCGCCCTGTGCCACCCGCTCAACGAACGCGCGGATCTTCTCCGGCGATCCGCACGGCACACCCAGGTGCTCGATCTCATCGAGGGAGCACGTCTCGATGCCGTCTAGGCCCGCCGGTACCTCGGCGCCCGGGGCAATCGCCAGTCTGCACTTGCCCCTATTGAGGCTCAGACCGACTGCTGCGGCTCGCCGCTCGAACTCGCACAGCCATCGCGCGATCGAGTCGAGTTCCCCGCCCGTTACCCCGTCGTCGAGGTAGAACGTCAGGAGCTCGAGGCTGGCCTGGCTCAGCGCTGAGTGGTTGGGCGCGGCCTCCGGCTGCTCCTGAGGTGCCGGCTCCTGTGCTACTGGCCCGGCGCCCTCCGGATCCTCGGGGGCGCCTCGCGGTATCTGGGCCACCGGCGCCGGCGGAATCGGGCCCGGGAGCGCGAGGGCCGGCTCTCCGGGCTCCGCCGGGCCCCCGTGGGCTGGGTCCTCGGGTGGCGGTTGCGCTGGCCCCGGCTCGTGCGGTGGCGGTGGCCCCTGCTCAGGAGGGCCCTCTCCGCCTTCCACGGCTCCTGCGGGGTCCGCGGGCTCCTCCGGCCGCGGAGCCTGAGCGCCCGCCCCCGGGGCCTCTTCCGGCGCCGGCTGGACTGCCGGGCCGACCTGTGGCGCTGCCGCAGCCTCGGCCGGCGGCGGCGGCGGCGCGATGACGTCCTGCAGCGCCAGGCTGAAGAGGAGAGGCCCCAAGGGGTCCCCCTGTTGCACCCCACGCTCGGAAGTGAGCGTTTGGTCTCCAACTTGCAGTATGGAGTGCTTCCCGTATGCCGCCATGGTGTACGCCAAGACCTGGGGGGCATGCCTGCTGGCGCTTTGAATGATCGCCTCCCTCTGCAGGGAGTTGAATGCGTTCGCCAGGTCGATCTGGAGGATGCCCTTGCCCGCCCCGCCTTCCCTGCGGTACATGGCCGCCACCCTACGGACGGCGAGAATTCCCGCGTCCGCTCCGGCCTTCACCCCGACACCGACCTGCCCGCTTCGCAGGAGCACGCTTTGCCCGAGCTCCTTTACCACCCGGTCGGACGCGAGGACCTTTCCGGCCACCCTCCGCAGAATCTCGCCGCAGGCGATGGGTCGGATGCCGCCCCCTCTTTTCACCAGTGGGACCAGCTTGGCCCCGTAGAGGTATGGCCTGGCCGCCGCCGAAACCCTCCCGGACGAGAGGGCCCATACCGCGTCTGCCACAGCCTCCTTGAAGGAGCCGGAGCTGTCCCAGAGGTCCAGCAGGTGCTGCGCAGAGAGCCCGGAGGGGCCGGCCGCCGTGCCCTTCGGCATCTTCTTCAGCAGTCTCCGAACCGCACTCGGCGAGGGCCGTGCCACGTTCAGGCCCTGCATCGCCGGGTCGCCTTGCCACTCCTCGGCAGCCGGGTGGAGGGCCCTGAGCTGCGCCATGGTGGCCTCGTCTGGCGGGGCCGTCTGCGCTGCCGAAAGCGCCGACACCGCCCGCGAGTAACACCGGTCCCGCGCCCGCTTGATGACCTGGCGCACGGTGGGGGCGTCCAGGTCATCCACTGACCTGACCGCCGTCTGGAGCTCGACCCTGTGGTCGTTGTCCTCGACCGGGTAGGCACGCCGGCGCGCGCGACCTTGAGCCTTCCCAGCCGTGATGGCCAAGGCCTCCGACCAGAGCGTCCCGAACAGGCCGTCCCTCCAGAGTCTGACCCGGCGGCGGAGGGCCTCTGTCACCGCTCTGCGTCCTCCCCGAGTGGTGGCCGCCAAGATGAGCGGGGCGAAGGCATATACCCGCAGCCACCCCGCGTCGTCAGATGCCCCCCGGAGCACAGTCTCAAACAGGGCGGCGACCTGCGGTTTCGCCGTTGTGGGGACCCTGTTCAGGGTGGGCACATTGGCCGCGGCTACCTGGGCAAAGGTGAACGGGAGCGCCGCCCCCTGAAACCATCTCCCCGGGGCCGCCTCCCCCCCTGGGGCCGCCTGCCCCCCCGGGGCCGGGGGGGGCGGGGGCCTCCGCACTGGCTCCAGCCCAGCGGCCACTCGACCTTGGTAGGCCCGGGAGCGGGGGCACCAGCTGCAATGCCTGCCCCTCCGCTCCCCGGGTCCCGCCGCATCCCTGCAGATGCAGACCGCCGCTCCTCCTTGCGGCCCGGCCGGCTGGGCCCTAACCGGTGGCGGAGGTACCGGTGGCACGACAGGAATTACTACGGGCGGGGCCGCGGGCGGCTCCCCTGGCGGCCCGGGATTGGGGTGGATGTCCCCGTCGCAACACAGGTCGTCTCCTCCGCGCCCGGAGGAAACGACCTGTGCGGCGGCGGAGTCATCCATCCCTGTGGCCGCCCAGTGAGCCTGTCGGCCCCTCCTTCGTGGGCCCGGGTGCCGGGGGACGTCCCCGTCGTCGCACGGGTCGTCGCCGCCCCTTCCCAAGGAGACGTGAATCTCCGGGTCCGGGCTTGCTATCCCGGCCGCGTGCGCCACCCTCACGCTGTCCGGGAACAGGACGGGCGTAAGTGGCCAGCTGGACTGCGGGGGACCCGGGGGTTGGCTCTCCATGGCCGCTCCCCTCCCCTGGCCGGGCTGCGCCAACCTGTCCTTCACCCGCGCGGCGATGGCTCGCACTGAGGCGACCAGGCCCGCGCCCCTCCCCAGGCCCGTGTCGGGCTTCTGCCTCACCGGGGCCGGCGTCCCGACGGGCGATCGTGACGCGGGGCGCTTGGCTCCAGTCGCCGGAGTCCCAAGCGTGGCCCCGCACACCCTCTCCAGAAGGCGTTGGCTCGCCGCGTCTACCGGGGGTCGCTGCTGCGGTTCCGGTGATCCGACCCCCGGAGCGGGGGTGCCGGATCCGCCGCTGACGTCTCGCTGCTCAGAGGCCGAGGCTTGCTCCGAACCCTGCGCCGGCTGGCTCGGCCCGGGCGCCGGCGAACCCGGCCGAAGGAAGCCCCCATCCATCGCCTCGGCCCCCTCCGACAGGAAGCTGGGCTCCGACGGCACGTACCCCCAGGTGAGCCCGGACGGGGGGGTCTCCCACCCTTCCTCGGGGCCTCCCGGCCGTCTGCGGCGCACGGCCGCCGGCGTACCGACCGGGGACCGCGATGCGGGGCGCTTGGCCCCCTGCCCCTGGTGGGCTTCAGAGCCCCCGGCCGGCGCCTCGGCCTGGCCCGGTTGCTGGGCTCCTTCCCGGCAGCCTCCTCCCGGGGGTTCTCGCTGATCGGCCCCTCCCTCCGCTGCTGGCGCTTCGGCCGACGGCTGGCTCGGCGGCGCTGCGCCCGCCCCCGCGCCCCCGTCTCCGGGGTCGGGGCCTCTCCTGTTCCCCCCGTCGGCCCGCGGAGCACCCGCCCCCTCTTGAGCCAGTTCGTCGTCCGACTCGGAGCCCGAATCCGACCCGTCCTCGCCCGATCCGGAGCCAGTCCCGGACTCGGAATCCGGAAAGGGGTTCGCCTCCGAGCTCCCTCGCAGGGCGCTCAGGTCCACCCCGTGCCTGAACTTCCGGCTCTGCCGCCGGTCCCGTGCCGAGCTGGCTTGGGCGGCGCCTGCGAGGGCGGCCGGGCCGGCCTCGCCGCCAGCCGCGACGTGGTCGGCCCGGACTCCCTCGCCTCCGGCGGCCGCGGGTTCGGCCCGGGCGGCCGCTGCTCGGTCGGCCTGGTCGACCTCGCCACTAGCGGCGACGGGGTCGGCCTGGCTGGCCTCGCACCTGGCGACTGCGGGGTCGGCCAGGTCGACCTCGCCACAAGCGGCGACGAGGTCGGCCTGGACGGCCTCGCACCCGGCGGCTGCGGGGTCGGCCAGGCCGACCTCGCCACAAGCGGCGACGAGGTCGGCCTGGACGGCCTCGCCCCTGGCGTCTGCGGGGTCAGCCAGGTCGACCTCGCCACAAGCGGCGACGAGGTCGGCCTGAACGGCCTCGCACCCGGCGGCGGCGGGTTCTGCCTGGACGGCAACGGGGTCAGCCTGGGCCTGGTCGCCCTCCCTGCTTGCCGGCAACGACTGCGCCCTGGGACGCCCCGCCGGGACTAGCTCGACGTCCCGAGGAGTCGCCGGCGAGGACGCCGCCGACGACCTCGGGAAGTCCACCTCCTCGTCAAAGAGGCGGCGCCCCACCGGCAGATCGCCGGCCTGGGGGGCCTCGGATGCCTCACGCATCCCAGCGTCCCTTCCGGCCGGCTCCTTTGGCCCGGGGGCTACTGGCGGCGGGAGGAACGCAAACCCCTGGTGGGGCACCCTCGCCGCCCGCGGTGCGCCCGGCACCAGTGCCCTCTCGGCCTCCTCTTGTGGGGCGAGCCCCCGCAAGATCTCCTGCATCTCGCCGAGAGATGCGTCCATCTCGGCGACGTGGGCTACGACGAGCTCGTCGTAGCCCCGACTCGCGGTCTCCCTGCGGTGCTGGGAGGCGTGCTGAGCGGCCTCGCCGGCGGAGGCGCTCAACCGCCCGCAAAGGCCACAGAGGGCCACCACCGGCGTGGCGGCCCAGCTGCGAAACCACTGGAGGTGTTCTTCCTCCAGCGCCTCCGCCTCCGCCTGCGCCCGGCGGACTCTCGCCCAAGCGTCCAGAACCGCGGGAAGCTGCGGTCCCTCCGGGAGCTCGTCGACGGCGTGTAGCGCCGTGGCCTGCACACCCTTGCTGGAGCGTGCAGGCCTCGGCCCGGTTGTCTGTGCTGTTTGTTTGGTTCGCAAAGGGGGGGGGTGGTAAGAGCGGTTCGCAAACGGCGCTGTGGGTTTGTTGTTTGAAAAAAAGGGGCGTACCTCCCCCGCGCGCTGGTGCCGGTCCGGGCACCGGGCCAAAACCCATTACAGTATGTTATCCAAACTTTGAACGAATTACAGTATGGTCCGAACTTTGAACCCATTACGGTATGTCAATCCAAACTTTGAAACCATTACGGTATGGATTTTCAAACTTTGAACGAATTACGGTAGGTTCCAAACTTTGAAACCCATTACGGTATGGTCCCAAACTTTGAACCCATTACGGTATGGTTTTCAAACTTTGAACCCATTACGGTATGGTTTTCAAACTTTGAACCCATTACGGTGAGGTTCCAAATTTGAACCAATTCCGGCATGATTTCTAAACTTTGACTCTCAAGTTTGAGCATTTCGGTGTCACTGTCAGGTTATAAGCCCAACACCAACGAGATACGTAGAAGCGGACGTGGAGAGAGATCATAGATGGCGTCGATGGATCCAGTTTGTGTCTTTTGGCACATGCTCGAGGTTGGCTGCTTGCTTTGGACCTCTCGATTTCTGAAGGACCTCGCACAGATGCATCCCCAGGGGAAGTGCTCGGGTTTGAAGAAGAGTCGGTGCATGGCAACCACCATTGCGGCGCACTCGCCCCCGATCCGCCCACCCCGGGGTCCGGTCCAATGCCTTCCTTCCCTGTCCAGCAGGTCGGACGGCGGTCCGGGCCCTCCGTCACTCGTCATCAGACTTCATGGGAGGAGGTCCCGACGAGTCCACTTCCGATTCGGCTTGTCCGATTCACGCTCGAGTCGACCCTGTGGCTGAAACGCCGCTGCTACTTCCGGATCCAGTGACGGCCTGCCGCTCGCGGAGTCAGAGTCGCGGACTCAGACCGACTGCGAAGTATCAAATGCTGCTCGAAAACTGCTCCCTCTGTACGGGGGCAGAATCCCACGGTTGATTAGCATGGAAAAACAGTTGTGTTCGAAGACCACGTTCTGCCGCGAACCTGCATGAGCTTGACGCTTTGAATACAACGGGCGCTCGTTGTATTTAGCCCCCCCCCTGTAATGGGCCGTCGGTGGTTATTCCTCTCCTACGCTGTCGGTAGGGATCCTGCTTTCGCAACAGGGAGAAGAGTACTCCACTGAGCTTCCGAGGTCGCCGTACTACAGTAGGGGCAGTGCCTGCCAACTTTCACTGCTGATCATGAAGTTTACCCTTCCTCCTCCTCATCTCTCTCTTTTTGCCTTCCTGTTGACGCAAGTGATGGACAGAATCATCTGCGAATGGCGCGAACGTTCCAAAGCTTCCCAAAATGCGTCCACAATGATCAGGTTTACCTTTCGTTTCTGATTGTGAACTTTGTTCTTAAATTTGTCGCAACGGTGCGGCTAAGTGGCAAGCAGCTCGATGAGCATGACTCTTCTTCCGGTCCAATCACAATCCGGACGTGGCCGTAGGTTTCAGTGCCTGCTGATCACGAGGTTTACTACAGCTGTAGCAACAGCACACAGCCGCTCGGCCAGCATGAGCCGTAGTGACGGTAGTCTAACGCCGCATCTTTGCGTTGAACGTGGATTTCGGAGGTCGCCGAATTGGAGATGAAAGTGAATCTGTTGCTACTGCGGTGCAGAAGGATGATGACTTAGGATCGGCCTACTGAAGACATGGTAGCTGCAACCATCACCCGTCCGCCTTAGAGTCTGACTGATCGACCACTGACGTGGCACTGTAGAGTCACCACAGAAGATGAATTTGTCGCCCAATTACACTGCGTTGTTAACAACTTGCAGACCTCGACTGACAACGGTACCGAAATTGGGCTCAAATTTTGAGTCAATACCCAAGATAGTACGGTTTTTCTTAGAGTTGATCAAGATAGTACATGTTTCCTTAGAGTTACCCATTATAGTACATACCTCTTAGAGTTGATCAAGATAGTACATGTTTCCTTAGAGTTGCCCATTATAGTACATCCCAAGATAGTACGGTTTTTCTTAGAGTTGATCAAGATAGTACATGTTTCCTTAGAGTTGATCAAGATAGTACATCTTTCCTTAGAGTTGATCAAGATAGTACATCTTTCCTTAGAGTTGATCAAGATAGTACATGTTTCCTTAGAGTTGTCCATGATAGTACGTTTTGCTCTGGTACGGTCTCTTATCCTGTTCTGTTCTGTCCTGTGGGGCGGAACGAAGCCCGGGCAAAACGAGGCTGGGATAAGGTCCAAAACAGTACGTTTCCCGAGTTTGTGCCCAAAACAGCACCTTTTCCTGTTTGTGCCCAAAAGAGTACTTTGTTCTAACTTGAGTGCGGGTCCAAGTTTTGAGTCCAAGTTGTGTCCAAGTTTCTGCAGAACCAGGTTCGGTTAGCAAATCCAGACTCTCATCGAATCAAGGACCAAAATGGCAACGTTTGCTGCCATGCCGATCAAAAACTGAAACACAACAGGCATCAATTCCCCTCAGCCGGGTTTTCCTCGCGTGCAGCACGGTGCACCGCGTTTGAGACCCAAGTTTGAGACCCAAGTTTGGGACCCAAGTTTGGGACCCAAGTTTGGGACCCAAGTTTGGGACCCAAGTTTGGGACCCAAGTTTGGGACCCAAGTTTGGGACCCAAGTTTGGGACCCAAGTTTGGGACCCAAGTTTGGGACCCAAGTTTGGGACCCAAGTTTGGGACCCAAGTTTGGGACCCAAGTTTGGGACCCAAGTTTGGGACCCAAGTTTGGGACCCAAGTTTGGGACCCAAGTTTGGGACCCAAGTTTGGGACCCAAGTTTGGGACCCAAGTTTGGGACCCAAGTTTGGGACCCAAGTTTGGGACCCAAGTTTGGGACCCAAGTTTGGGACCCAAGTTTGGGACCCAAGTTTGGGACCCAAGTTTGGGACCCAAGTTTGGGACCCAAGTTTGGGACCCAAGTTTGGGACCCAAGTTTGGGACCCAAGTTTGGGACCCAAGTTTGGGACCCAAGTTTGGGACCCAAGTTTGGGACCCAAGTTTGGGACCCAAGTTTGGGACCCAAGTTTGGGACCCAAGTTTGGGACCCAAGTTTGGGACCCAAGTTTGGGACCCAAGTTTGGGACCCAAGTTTGGGACCCAAGTTTGGGACCCAAGTTTGGGACCCAAGTTTGGGACCCAAGTTTGGGACCCAAGTTTGGGACCCAAGTTTGGGACCCAAGTTTGGGACCCAAGTTTGGGACCCAAGTTTGGGACCCAAGTTTGGGACCCAAGTTTGGGACCCAAGTTTGGGACCCAAGTTTGGGACCCAAGTTTGGGACCCAAGTTTGGGACCCAAGTTTGGGACCCAAGTTTGGGACCCAAGTTTGGGACCCAAGTTTGGGACCCAAGTTTGGGACCCAAGTTTGGGACCCAAGTTTGGGACCCAAGTTTGGGACCCAAGTTTGGGACCCAAGTTTGGGACCCAAGTTTGGGACCCAAGTTTGGGACCCAAGTTTGGGACCCAAGTTTGGGACCCAAGTTTGGGACCCAAGTTTGGGACCCAAGTTTGGGACCCAAGTTTGGGACCCAAGTTTGGGACCCAAGTTTGGGACCCAAGTTTGGGACCCAAGTTTGGGACCCAAGTTTGGGACCCAAGTTTGGGACCCAAGTTTGGGACCCAAGTTTGGGACCCAAGTTTGGGACCCAAGTTTGGGACCCAAGTTTGGGACCCAAGTTTGGGACCCAAGTTTGGGACCCAAGTTTGGGACCCAAGTTTGGGACCCAAGTTTGGGACCCAAGTTTGGGACCCAAGTTTGGGACCCAAGTTTGGGACCCAAGTTTGGGACCCAAGTTTGGGACCCAAGTTTGGGACCCAAGTTTGGGACCCAAGTTTGGGACCCAAGTTTGGGACCCAAGTTTGGGACCCAAGTTTGGGACCCAAGTTTGGGACCCAAGTTTGGGACCCAAGTTTGGGACCCAAGTTTGGGACCCAAGTTTGGGACCCAAGTTTGGGACCCAAGTTTGGGACCCAAGTTTGGGACCCAAGTTTGGGACCCAAGTTTGGGACCCAAGTTTGGAACTCAAGTTTTGGGCACAAACTCAGGTCCGAGTCAGGAAACCGTACTCTTTTGGTATTTCACCCAACCAGCAGCCCGTGCCTGGGCCACGGCTGGGGAAAGGGGGGTCTCTAAAAAAAACGAAGAAAAAGCAAAAACTACGGTTTCTGTGCATTTTTCTTGCATTTCTGGGGGCCTTCCAGGAGTTTCAAGTGTGTGTACTATAATGGGCAACTCTAAGGAAACATGTACTATAATGGGCAACTCTAAGGAAACATGTACTATCTTGGGTAACTCTAAGAGGTATGTACTATAATGGGTAACTCTAAGAAAGTGTGTACTATAATGGGAAATGACCCTCAAATTTTACACTTACCGGAATTCGTTCAAAGTTTGAAAACCATACCGTAATGGGTTCAAAGTTTGAAAACCATACCGTAATGGGTTTCAAAGTTTGGAACCTACCGTAATTCGTTCAAAGTTTGGAAAACCATACCGTAATGGGTTCAAAGTTTGGCACCATACCGTAATGGGTTCAAAGTTTGGATCATGTACCGTAATGGGTTCAAAGTTTGGATAACATACTGTAATGGGTTTTGGCCCCCGGGCACCGGGTGTTCCGGCACCTACCCTGCTTGAAGGCAGGGCAAATGGGGAGCAACCGGTGCTCGTACCGGCACTGGCTACGACGACAGCCTGCGCGCCGGAAGTTGAAGTTCCTCCTTCCGGCCTGCGGGCTGCGCCGTGTTCACACGGGTGTCGGCGGCTGCGGCTGCGGCGACTGCGGCTGCGGCGGGAGCGCGTCTTCCCTGCCTCAGCGCCTCGGCGAACGTCGGGACGGCGGCATCGACGGCGGCATCGACGGCGGCGGCGGCGGAAGCGTCCTCTCCCCGCGCGACCGCCTCAGCGAACGTCCGGGGGGCGGCCCGGAGAGACGCGGCGAACGCAGCGGCGTCCGTCGGTGTCCGTGTCGCGGCGGCGGGGCACGCGAACCCCGGCCACCCGGCCGTCGACAGGGCCGCTGCCCCTGCCGAGAAGGCAGCGGCCAGCTCCCGGCTGCCCGTCCCTGCTCCGAGGGCGGCGTCCCGTCCTCCCGCCCCGCCCGCCGGAGCGGGGGGCCCGCCACCCCCCGGGTCGGGGGCGGCCATGCGTGTGTTCTCAACGATTTTTTTTTTTGAAAAACACGCGAGGTTGGCGCAGTCGGGAGCGCGTAGGTCTCATAATCCTAAGGTCGTCAGTTCGATCCTGGCACCTCGCACTTTTAGTTCATTCCAATAATTTCCAATAATTTCCAATAATTTGGGGGCTGGTGCCCATTACAGCACGGTTTTGTTAGATTTGCCCATTACAGCACGGTTTTCTTAGATTTGCCCATTCGGGGGGTAAACACCATTCTCACACTTTTTCAACAATTCTTACCATTCTCACACGGTTGCAACAAATGCTACCATTCTCACACAGTCGCAACAAATGCTACCATTCTCACACAGTCGCAACAAATGCTACCATTCTCACACAGTCGCAACAAATGCTACCATTCTCACACAGTCCAAACAATTTCTTACCATTCTCACACAGTCGCAACAAAATGCTACCATTCTCACACAGTCGCAACAAATGCTACCATTCTCACACAGGCGCGTGTACACACAAAATGATTAGAAAGCTACAGGGCAGTGTGAGGTTTAGCTACAAAAAGCTACAGCCAGTAGAGTGACTGAGCTACTGCGTAGCTTTTTGTAGCCTTTTGTAGCTCTTTTTTTTGGGGGGGGTTCCCAGCCCATTCAGGATACTTTTCGCCCCAATTTCTTCAGTTTCGAAGTTTTCTGGGCATATTTTGGGTTTTCCTGGCACCTGCTTTGCCCTGTGCACTGGGGCCCGCTGAGCCTCAGTGAGGGTCGGTCACTGGGCCAATTACCATTCCAGCACCATTTTCAAACTTTTTGCCCATTCCAGCACTATTTCCAAACTTTATGCCCATTCCAGCACTATCGCAAACTTTTTGCCCATTCCAGCACTCTGCCCAAACTTTTTGCCCATTCCAGCACTCTGCCCAAACTTTTTGCCCATTCCAGCACTATTTCCAAACTTTTTGCCCATTCCAGCACTATTTCCAAACTTTTTGCCCATTCAAGCACTATTAGTATTACCACCCTTTACCAATATTATGGCAAAATCAACACTGCAATTTCCATACCTTCGGGTTTTACCATCTGCAGGGGGGGGCTAAATACACGGGAGCCAAGCTTCACGTGTTCGGCGGTACTGCAGCCACGGGCCTACGGGTCAAGTGGCTCCCGATTTCCCAGACTAAAGCATCAAGGCTTGGCGCACCTCTTGGCGCTCGCGCTGATTCGCGGCTGAACGCAAGCTCGTCGAGACGGTCAGCCGCAGGGCAGAGCGGACGGGGTTGTGGCACTGTGCTGCCTCCGACTCAAGCTTTGCAAGCTGTGGTTGACCGTCACGTTCCTGGACCAGGAGCGGCCTTTTTCTTCTCTTCTTTCTTCTACAGAAGTCGCCTTGTCATGCGGCCAAGACGGAGACAGTCCGGACAACACGTAGCCAAGCTGCACGAGCCGATTTCGTCCAAGGGCGCCCACCAAAGCGCCACCTACAAACGCTCCGCCGACGTGCGCCACCTACCATAGCTGTCAGCCACAAGGTAGCCACTAGTGGCTAATTGGGAGCCACAAAGTAGCCACAAACCTTGTGGCTACCTTTGTGGCTAATTATGCAAAATTTGGATACCCAGGAAAACCACGTGAAACTAGTTTTTTTGGCCAGAAAATGCATCTAAAACACAATTTCTGATGATTTTGACAGGTTTTTGGGCCCGAATTTGGGTAAGCTGCTTCGCCCTGGCCTCGTATCCTCATCCGCGAGTCAGCGGCAACGTTGGCAACTCTATCAGTAACTTCGTACAACACTGCAAGTAATTCAAGGCTTGAAAAGTTCAGAAAACAACAACAAGCTGCTGCATCTTGCCAACACGGTCGCAGCACCAATGCTAATGCCATAGTTCTGGTACATTTTGAGTCAGAGAGTGCACCGGAGGAAGACGAACCCGTCGAAAGCGATGTTGATATTTCAGACCGCAGAGTCAGTACGAAGCTGCCAATGCTTCTGTTGCCAAGTTTTGGAGCAGGCAAGGAATCAATTTAGTTCAAAGGGTCGCTTGTCCGCAAACCCGTTTCAGTTGCGGGGTGCATAGTCTCCAACTTTTCCTGCTAAAGGACCCAAACCACGCCGGTGACAGCCGTACTAGTAACGGCGATGCACTGATATTCTAAGATACCCAAGGTTAAACAGGACAGCAACGACCCAGCAAACGGAGCATTTCACAATTACGACAGCTCTTCTACTCGGTGTGCAAGCTACCCCGTCACCAGCGAGTTTGCTTGCTTGCTTGCAAAGTGCACAGAGCTCGCAACTTCACACGACAGCAGGCATAGTTACTATGATAGTACAGCAGGAGCACACTGACAGTGTGACTGACTCCCTGTAACAGCTGTCACTGAGTGGCACTGTTACACTTGTTGCAATCAGCGTCCGAAAGAGTTCAAGGAGGAGCCAAAGATCCGAGAAAAGTAGCGGGGGCAATCTCTCACACGTCTTGGAAATTCCTCGCAGGCTCCTGTAGCACAGGCCCAGCCAAGGCACAAGGGAAAGTTGAAAGTGACTGACTTGCGACAATACCAGTCCAGCAGGGCAGCACGGGCCGCAGGCCCGCGGCAGGGAGCTCAAGCTCAGTCACCATCCGCCAGCTCCTGACTATTATCAGACGGCTGCCACGTTTTCTTTGCAGCTTTCTGGCAGCATTCAAATCTGTTTGGCTGCGGCGGTACTTGCCGCTCTCTCCCACTCCTCCTCTGGGGTCATTCAAGAGGCTCGGAGAGCGCCGGTCGCTGGTTGAGAGGCCCTCTCAGAGGGTTTCAGGACAGAAATGGTAAGCGCTTTGCAAGTAGAATGGGTCTGTCACTCTCGCCAACCTGAATTATGCATGATTCTGTGTGCATAATGCCTACTACTACTTTAGTAGCAGTAGCGGTTTAGTAAACCGTTTACCAATGGTACCCCAGGGTGCGCAACCAGGATGCCGAGCCCAGGGTGTAGCAACTAACCCGTATTCTGGCCCAAAACCCTGTCAAAATCGTCAGAAAACGTGTTTCAGATGCATTTTCTGGCCGAAAAAGTTAGTTCCACGCGGTTTTCCGTGATACCAAAATTTTGCATAATTAGCCACAAAGGTAGCCACAAGGTTTGTGGCTACTTTGTGGCTAAATGGGGCCACAATGTGGCAACCTTGTGGCTGACAGCTATGCACCTACACTACGGGTCGTTCCAAAATCACTCTACAGTAGGAGTCTACTTCTCCACTGATTTTGCGGAATCTTCTACGACCGGCAGGCGGCAGCAGTAGATCTCGAGATGGCGACGCCACAGCACTGGGCGTCGCCCTTCGCGACCGCCGACCACTGATGACAAACCGGGTTCATCACGCTACTTAGTACGCTTGCGCACAGTCACTGACAACTTGACAAACGTGTCACGCAGTGTGGGGGACAGCCACTGCAGCCAGTGGCAGCCACTGGTGGCTCGATGGCTCAGAATGGCTGAGATTTCGAAAAGTTTTTTTTGGTGAAAACCCTGGGATAGGGGGGCAAAATGCCGAAAAGACAGTGCGAGACTTAGCTAGCTATTTGGCCAGCTACATGTAGCTCTTTTTAGCTATTTATCACTCATTCCACGAAAAGTGTCACAGATTTGGTGAAAACCCTGGGGTAGGGGGGAAAAAATGCCGCGACACTTAGCTAGCTATTTGGCCAGCTACATGTAGCTATTTCTAGCTATATATCACTCATTCCACGAAAAGTGTCACAGATTTGGAACCATTTCTGGGGGAAAGAGTCGATCCCATGACAGTAGAAGAGGGATCAGAGTTTTCTTGTACGGAGGCTGCTTGTGCTGCGGTAAAATTAGATGCTGCTACCGCAGGAAAACCCGTGTATCAGTCGCACCGCAACGGACTGACTGTCCGGTGCGCTCACTGACCCAGTAAGGCATGGATTCATGACGGCAACGACTTCAGAATGTACGTACTGTGATAGGCACACAATGATGGGCAAAACGAGTCACTGCGAGTGCTGGATCTGCTCCAGCCTGGAGTGGGCAAAAAGTTTGGATAAAGTGCTGGAATGGGCAAAAAGTTCGAAAATAGTGCTGGAATGGGCAAAAAGTTTGGAAACGGTGCTGGAATGGGCAAAAAGTTTGCGAGAGTGCTGGAATGGGCAAAAAGTTCAAAAAGGTGCTGGAATGGGAATTGGCCCTCGGTCACTCGGTGAGGCTGCAACCACGCAGGCGGCGAGGGTGATGCAGCAGGGAAGCCTGGGGCGCCAGAGTCACGACGGTTCCATGAAGCGAAGCCAATCAGGACCCCAACCGCAGAGCGAAGAGCGCTCGAGACAGCGTGGGCCCGGAGCCCCGGCTGGAGCTCTCATTGCACTCCAGAGCCCCGGGCTGAGTCAGGTATTTGGCCGGTACCACCACTTACCAACACTTGGGCAGATGCTGCAGTGTGGACTGCCGAAGCCACCGTTTAGACCAGTCACTCCCCGTCGGACGGGCCCCCCAAAAAGCCCCTCGGGCCTTCTGGGGATTCGCCACAAGAACGCACTCACCCGCCCTTTGGAAGATAGTGGAGACCATTATCAAAGACCGCCCCACGTTCCTCCATCGATGGACTCCTCAGTCCGGAGGCTTCCGGTAGGGAGAGGCACAGAGAAGCAGCTCTGCACCGTGACGGCGGCAATCAACCGGAAAAAGCCCGGGAAGAGCACGCCGCTCAGCACGAATCAACCCCGACTACTTTACGCGTATTCCCCGGGTGAGAATGCCCAAAATTGACACATTGCAATTCAAGTCACTTTGGCCCTTTGGAAAGTTTGGGGTCTTATAATCTTAGAATTTGAGTGGCGTCGGTTCAAACCC
Source organism: Diplonema papillatum (assembly GCA_030068145.1). NCBI lineage: Eukaryota > Euglenozoa > Diplonemea > Diplonemida > Diplonemidae > Diplonema > Diplonema papillatum. The sequence goes on from JAPJBO010000676.1 coordinate 28,089, forward strand.
GCCTCTCTGGTCTTTGGTATTTGTTGCGACTGTGTGAGAATGGGGCTAATTCCCATTCTCGAACACAATTTAACTTTTTGCCCATTCTCGAACACTCGCTAACTTTTTGCCCATTCTCGAACACTTTTTAACTTTTTGCCCATTCTCGAACAGTCGCCTAACTTTTTGCCCATTCTCGAACATTGAAAATTGCCCAGGGTGGGATTCGAACTCACCACCCATACATCCAAAAAATCCCAGCCATTTTTGGGTTCGCCATTTCCGATTCCGATTTCCGTCGGATCCGTTCCTCGAACAAGGTGCCAGCATTGTGGTTGGCTGCTGCGTCCCGGCTCGGTATCCTGGTTGCGCACTGGGTCACTGACACCGCAGACTACGGGTAAACGGTTTTCTAAAGGTATTGTGCACACAGATTCGTGCATAATTCAGGTATGCGCGAGTGACCAGCCCGTTCTACTTGTAGCGCTTCCAAATTCTGTGCCGAAACCTCTTCAGAATCAGAGCCACTGTTTTACCACGAGTAGTAACCAGCGACGGGCGCGACGTCACGAATGACTCCAGAGGAGGAGCGGGCCAATCAAGATTTGAGTGATGTGCTACTCTTACAGTAGAAGCTGCAAAGAAAAAGTGCCAGTCGTCTGAAAATAATCAGGAGCTGGCGGCTGGTGACTGGATCTTGTCCTCCCTGCCGCAGGCTGGCAGGCTGAGAGAGAGACTGGAATTGCCGGCGAGCCGCCAGGGCGCATGGCAGGAGCCATTTCTCCTGCCATCATGCAGCCATGTGCCAAGTGTAACCGCTGCCACTTCAACTCTGAAAAAAAGTTGACCAAAAAAATTGGACCCCGAATTTTTGACCAAAAAATTTGACCCAAAATTTTGTCCTAAATTTTTGACCCAAAAATTGACCGAAATTTTTTGACCCAAAAAATTTCGGTCAAACTTTTTGAATCACTTTGCTGCAAAGTTTGCAAGCTGCTTCTCCTGGTGTAGGTCAGTGAACTAAGGTCACTCAATGGCCGCCGCACAATTTGCAAGCAAGACGAGCAAACTCAGTGAAGTCTGTGCCGGGTTTTTAAACGGGGTAGCTCGCACACCACCGTCACGTGTAGAAGAGCTTGAAGCAACCAAGAACCCGAGTGTAGATGCCGAAGAGGCTGCGGCCTGAAGTTAGCAAGGGTACCGTCTTCGAATCAGTGAACTCAGCTGTTCTCGCGGTAAAACTTGAGGCAAATGTCTCGGGGAAGTGACATTTTCATCACAAAAACTGGAATGTTCGAGAATGGGCAAAAAGTTAAATAGTGTTCGAGAATGGGCACAAAGTTACCGAGAATGGGCAAAAAGTTAAAAAGTGTTCGAGAATGGGCAAAAAGTTAGCGAGTGTTCGAGAATGGGCAAAAAGTTAAATAGTGTTCGAGAATGGGCACAAACATAAGGAAGTGTGCTATAATGGGAATTGTCCCGTGAGAATGGTAGCATTTGTTGCGACTGTGTGAGAATGGTAACATTTGTCGGAGCTTGTGTGAGAATGGTAAAATTTGTTGCGACCGTGTGAGAATGGTAAGGTTTGTTGAAACTTGTGTGAGAACGGTGAAAATTTGTTTTTTTGTGTGAGAATGGTATTTGCCCCGCCCATTCGGTGTTTTCGAGTGCCCATTACAGCACGGTTTTCTTAGATTTGCCCATTCGGTGCCTCAAAAAGTGTCACTTGCAGGGTTCGAACTCACGACCTTCAGACCTTCCGCTGCATTGTGGCTGTGACACCCACATTTTGGACGACGGACAATGGGCTGTCACTGGGCATAGCTGTCAGCCGCATTTTGGGCCATCTAACCACAAAGTAGCCACAAACCTTGGCTCGTTTTGTGGCGGGCACAAAGTAGCCACAAACCGACTGGCGGACACAACTTCAAATGGGGTTTTTGGACGGAGCTGCTACACCTATCCTGGTGCGGCACTCATTGGCGGTAAACGGTTTACTAAACCTCTGTAGTAGTAGGCAATCTGTGACGATGCCTGTGAAGACTGCACGGTCGCTTATTGCCCCGCGTACTGTTTGTCTCCGGTGCGCGCTTCACGTCCCGATGTGCAGTTTGACGACGAGCTCGAGGAACCACCAGATGATTCGGCGCACTTCCTTTTCTCCCACTGTCCCCGCGGCCGAGATCTCGACTCCCCTGTGTTTTGTTTCACCTGCTCGTCTCCGCGGCTCCGCTTCGGAGCCGCGGACAGAGCCGCGGCGGAGACGTGGGCGGCCACCTGCTTCTCGTTCGCAGGCGGCTGCTGCGGCCTCGGCTTCTTGCGGGCGCTTCCCCCTCAGTTTAAGGACCCAAAACTTGGACCCAAATGGTGCCAAAACCGGGAACCAAAAGAACCCAAAACTTGAACCTAAAACCTAAGCTGTTTGACCTTGTGCACACGTTCCTGTGTGTTGTAGGGAGAAAGATTTCAGAGATGAAATTGACAGTTCCAGCTGAGCTGGTAGCTGATTCGGACTCTCATCATTCGGGTGGATGCGGGATGCGAACGGAATGCGTCGCTGCGCCTGCAGTGTGTCACTACTATCGTCGCTGCGGCACGTGCTCGTCAAAAGTACGCGGAACACGCGAAGCGTGCGGCCACTACGAAGGTGACATTGGGATGATTTGGCCCGGAATTTTGGATGAATGTTGACAACAACTGCCATTTTCTTTCAGTCTTGGCCGGCGACGTGGTCCAGCAGAATTTCAGCCAGAAACGGCGTAGCAGCTGGCCCAAATGCTGGCCCTAAAACCCGTCAACCTCATCTGAACTTCTGACAGACTGAAGGTGTCCACCTGGCCACAAAGGTAGCCACAAGGTTGTGGCTACTTTGTGGTCAAATGGGCCACAATGTGGCTGACAGCTATGCCCGGTGACAGCCCATTGTCCATCGTCCAAAATGTGGATGTCACCGTCACAACGCAGAGGAAGGTCTGAAGGTCGTGAGTTCGAGTCCTGCATGTGACACTTTTTCGGGTTCAAAAAAAGCCAATCCCGCGAGTGACACTTTTTGAGGCACCGAATGGGCAAATCTAAGAAAACCGTGCTGTAATGGGCACTCGAAAACACCGAATGGGCAAATCTAAGGAAGACCGTGCTGTAATGGGCAAATCTAACAAAACCGTGCTGTAATGGGCACCAGCCCATTTGGAGCCAAGAATTTGGAGCCAAGAATTTGGAGCCAAGAATTTGGAGCCAAGAATTTGGAGCCAAGAATTTGGAGCCAAGAATTTGGAGCCAAGAATTTGGAGCCAAGAATTTGGAGCCAAGAATTTGGAGCCAAGAATTTGGAGCCAAGAATTTGGAGCCAAGAATTTGGAGCCAAGAATTTGGAGCCAAGAATTTGGAGCCAAGAATTTGGAGCCAAGAATTTGGAGCCAAGAATTTGGAGCCAAGAATTTGGAGCCAAGAATTTGGAGCCAAGAATTTGGAGCCAAGAATTTGGAGCCAAGAATTTGGAGCCAAGAATTTGGAGCCAAGAATTTGGAGCCAAGAATTTGGAGCCAAGAATTTGGAGCCAAGAATTTGGAGCCAAGAATTTGGAGCCAAGAATTTGGAGCCAAGAATTTGGAGCCAAGAATTTGGAGCCAAGAATTTGGAGCCAAGAATTTGGAGCCAAGAATTTGGAGCCAAGAATTTGGAGCCAAGAATTTGGAGCCAAGAATTTGGAGCCAAGAATTTGGAGCCAAGAATTTGGAGCCAAGAATTTGGAGCCAAGAATTTGGAGCCAAGAATTTGGAGCCAAGAATTTGGAGCCAAGAATTTGGAGCCAAGAATTTGGAGCCAAGAATTTGGAGCCAAGAATTTGGAGCCAAGAATTTGGAGGCAGTGTGAGACTTAGCTAGGGGCTAATTCCCATTCTCGAACACAATTTAACTTTTTGCCCATTCTCGAACACTCGCTAACTTTTTGCCCATTCTCGAACACTTTTTAACTTTTTGCCCATTCTCGAACAGTCGCCTAACTTTTTGCCCATTCTCGAACATTGAAAATTGCCCAGGGTGGGATTCGAACTCACCACCCATACATCCAAAAAATCCCAGCCATTTTTGGGTTCGCCATTTCCGATTCCGATTTCCGTCGGATGCGTTCCTCGAGCAAAGTGCCAGCATTGTGGTTGGCTGCTGCGTCCGGCTCGGTATCCTGGTTGCACACTGGGTCATTGACACCGCAGACTACGGGTAAACGGTTTTCTAAAGGCATTGTGCACACAGATTCGTGCATAATTCAGGTATGCGCGAGTGACCAGCCCGTCTACTTGTAGCGCTTGCTAATTCTGTGCCGAAACCTCTTTAGAATCAGAACCACTGTTTTACCACGAGTAGTAACCAGCGACGGGCGCGACGTCACGAATGACTGCAGAGGAGGAGCGGGAGACTCAGAGCGGTAAGTAACGCCGCAGCCAATCAAGATTTGAGTGATGCTACTCTTACAGTAGAAGCTGCAAAGAAAAAGTGCCAGTCGTCTGAAAATAATCAGGAGCTGGCGGATGGTGACTGGATCTTGTCCTCCCTGCCGCAGGCTGGCAGGCTGAGAGAGAGACTGGAATTGCCGGCGAGCCGCCAGGGCGCATGGCAGGAGCCATTTCTCCTGCCATCATGCAGCCATGTGCCAAGTGTAACCGCTGCCAGTGCCACTTCAACTCTGAAAAAAAATTGACCAAAAAATTGGACCCCGAATTTTTGACCAAAAATTTTTGACCAAAAATTTTGACCCAAAAATTTTGACCCAAAAATTGACCGAAATTTTTTGACCCAAAAAATTTCGGTCAATTTTTTTGAATCACTTTGCTGCAAAGTTTGCAAGCTGGAACTAAGGTCACTCAATGGCCGCCGCGCAATTTGCAAGCAAGACGAGCAAACTCAGTGAAGTCTGTGCCGGGTTTTTAAACGGGGTAGCTCGCACACCACCGTCACGTGTAGAAGAGCTTGAGGCAACCAAGAACCCGAGTGTAGATGCCGAAGAGGCTGCGGCCTGAAGTTAGCAAGGGTACCGTCTTCGAATCAGTGAACGCAGCTGTTGTTCTCGCGGTGAAACTTGAGGCAAATGTCTCGGTCTTTGTGACTGTTATAACGTAATTCAGTGACCGACTCACTGGGTGACACCAAAATGGGTTCAAAGTTTGGGAATGGGGTTCAGCTTTGGGACCGTAATGGGTTCAAGTTTTGACCATACTACAAGCCGGTCTCCTTCATGTTTGGATACCGCGTAATGGTCCACACAATGTGACACATTTACATCATGAGGCAACTTCACTTCCAAGTCGAATAGAGGCAGACTCGCACAAGGCTTTTGTGACAAGCATGTACTTGTTTTTGTACCGAGGGCTGCCAGCAATGGGTGAATTCAGTCTCCAGAGTTGCAATAGTAATAGAATGGTATAAAAGTTTGGGGGTAGTAATAGAATGGTATAAAAGTTTGGGGGTAGTAATAGAATGGAATAAAAGTTTGGGGGTAGTAATAGAATGGTATAAAAGTTTGGGGGTAGTAATAGAATGGAATAAAAGTTTGGGGGTAGTAATAGAATGGTATAAAAGTTTGGGGGTAGTAATAGAATGGTATAAAAGTTTGAAATAGTAATAGAATGGGCAAAAAAAGTTTCAAACGTCATATTTAGGACTTCACCTCGCAAATGTCTCGGGGAAGTGACATTTTCACCACAAAAACTGGAATGTTCGAGAATGGGCAAAAAGTTAAATAGTGTTCGAGAATGGGCACAAAGTTACCGAGAATGGGCAAAAAGTTAAAAAGTGTTCGAGAATGGGCAAAAAGTTAGCGAGTGTTCGAGAATGGGCAAAAAGTTAAATAGTGTTCGAGAATGGGCACAAACATAAGGAAGTGTACTATAATGGGAATTGTCCCACTTAGCTAGCTATTTGGCCAGCTAGCTATTTTAGCTATTTATAGCTAAAAAATAGCTAAAATAGCTGCCCAGACGACTGAAAATATGTTCACGTCTTTTTCGTCAGAAAACCTCAGGTAGGTGCCCAAAAATGCAAAAAAATTGCGACGAAACCAGATTTTCTGCCTCGTTCTCGTTTTCAGAGTCGCCCAACCCCCCCCTGGTACCCCCCCCCGCCCTCTCCGGGCCGTGTCACGGCGTGTGCAGGGTATCGATTTCCTGGCTGGTGACATTTTCCCGCTGGTCCATGTAGCAAACCTTTTTCGACGAGTTTTTGCTCGTTTTCAGCTCCGATGAAGAGATCCGTGAAAAATAGACCCGGAGACGAAAAACTATGTGCGTGGTTCGGGGCCCTTTACAAGTTGCAGGGCGCCGGGCGTGGAAGCCGCCACGTGTGGATTGAGAAGGACGGGAATCGATCCCCTGGGTGGTGGCATTTTCCCGCCGGACCACGCGGCAGGCCTTTTTCGACGAATTTTAGCTCGCGATCAGCTGCAATGAAGAGATCCGTGAAAAATAGACCCGAAAACGAAAAAGTATGCGCGTGGTTCGTGGGTCCGTGCATGATGCAGGGCACCGGGTGTGGAAACCACCAGGTGGGCATCGAGCAAGACGGGTATCGACCCCCTGGTTGGTAACTTTTTCCCGCTGGTCCATGTAGCTGACCTTTTTCGACGAATTTTTGCTCGCAATCAGCTCCGATGAAAAGAACTGTGAAAAATAGACCCGGAAACGAAAAAGTATGTGCATTGTTCGTGGGTCCGTGCAAGATGCAGGGCACCGGGCGTGGAAACCACCGGTGTGCACTGGGAAGAACGGGTTTCGATCCCCTGGTTGGCGACATTTTCCCGCTGGTCCACATAGCAGACCTTTTCCGACGAATTTTTGCTTGCGAACAGCTCCGATGAAGAGATCCGTGAAAAATAGACCCGGAGACAGAAAACTATGTGCGTGGTCAGTAGTTTTTACAATTTGCAGGGCACCGGGCGTAGAAACCACCAGCCTGATCAGGTGTGCATTGAACACGGACGGTATCGATCCCCTGGCTGGTGGCATTCTGTTGCTGGTCCGCGTAGCAGACCTTTGTCGACAAAGTTTTGCTCGCGATCAGCTTCGATGAAGAGATCCGTGAAAAATAGACCCGGGAATCAAACACTACGTGCGTGGTCCGTGGGTTCTTACAGGATGCAGAGCACCGGGCTTGGAGACCACCCGGTGTGCATTGAGCAGGACGGGTATCGATCCCCTGGTGGTGGCATTATGTTGCTGGTTCACGCAGCAGACCTTTTTCGACGACTTTTTGCTCGCGATCAGCTTCGATGAAGAGATCCGTGAGAAATAGACCCGGGAATCAAACACTACGTGCGTGGTCCGTGGGTTCTTATAGGATGCAGAGCACCGGGCGTAGAAACCACCCGGTGTGCATTGAGCAGGACGGGTATCGATCCCCTGGTGGTGGCATTATGTTGCTGGTTCACGCAGCAGACCTTTTTCGACGACTTTTTGCTCGCAATCAGCTTCGATGAAGAGATCCGTGAAAAATAGACCAGGGACCATCCAGTATGTGCGTGGTCCGTGGGTTCTTACAAGATGCAGAGCACCGGGCTTGGAAACCACCCGGTGTGCATTGAGCAGGACGGGTATCGATCCCCTGGTGGTGGCATTATGTTACTGGTTCACGCAGCAGACCTTTTTCGACGACTTTTTGCTCGCGATGAGCTCTGATGAAGAGATCCGTGAAAAAGAGACCAGGGACCATCCAGTATGTGCGTGGTTCGGGGGTCCTTACAAGATGCAGGCACCGGGCTTGGAAACCACAGGTTTGCAGTGGGAAGGACAGGAATCGATCCCTGGCTGGTGACATTTCTTGGCTGGTCCACCGTGACTCCACGTGGCAGACGTTTTTCGAATTCCTGCTCGCGATCAGCTCCGATGCGAGAAATGGACCCGGAAATGAAAAGGATTGTTTGTGGTGCGTCGGGTTTCCCCCCAGGCACTACGATACAAGTCTACCAGCATTGTTAGCAGAGACTGCCAGAGTGCAGCAAGCCAGACCCAGGTCCAGTCCTACTGTGCAGTAGTCTACAGGGGGGAAGCCCGATGAAGGGGGGGGGGTAGCACGGTGTGAACCTCATGCTGATCATCTGCCTGAAAAATCCCGGTAAACTGTGGAAAACGGCACAAAATCCGAGAAAATAGTCGGAATAGTGACATTTCCGTTGAAAATGCTCAGTCAGCTATTTTAGCTATTTTAGCTATTTTCAGCTATAGCTAGCTAGCTATAGCTAGCTATCAGCTAGCTATAGCTAAGTCTCACAATGTTGGAGGTCCGAGTCAGGAAACCGTACTCTTTTGGTATTTCACCCAACCAGCAGCCCGTGCCTGGGCCACGGCTGGGGAAAGGGGGGTCTCTAAAAAAAACGAAGAAAAAGCAAAAACTACGGTTTCTGTGCATTTTTCTTGCATTTCTGGGGGTCTTCCAGGAGTTTCAAGTGTGTGTACTATAATGGGCAACTCTAAGGAAACACGTGTACTATAATGGGCAACTCTAAGGAAACATGTACTATCTTGGGTAACTCTAAGAGGTATGTACTATAATGGGTAACTCTAAGAAAGTGTGTACTATAATGGGAAATGACCCCCTTTCGAAGCGGACAACATGTCTCGCCCTGGGGACATTCCCCATCATGCTATTAGAGTTTGCTAATTTCCCCATTATGCTATTAAAGTTGCTAATTTCCCCATTATGCTATTAAAGCTGCTAATTTCCGGGGTTTTTTGCTAATTTCCCCATTATGCTATTAAAGTTGATAATTTCCCCATTATGCTATTAAAGTGGTGCTAATTTCCCCATTATGCTATTAAAGTGGCGCTAATTTCCCCATTATGCCATTAAAGTTTGCTAATTTCCCCATTCTGCGACTGGGCTACTGGCGGTCGTAGTACAGCACAGGTAGTCTGGTCAAGACTTTTTGTGAGTAGTTTTGTCCATTTTCGAGGAAGATAATGACAATGCACTTTCTAACCGTGCCTAACGCGAGCAGTCGTTTGATGAAATCGATTCGACGGCGCTACTTAGCCTACTGTCAGTAGATTGTTTCGAGAAAACGGCTTATTTCCACCGGACAGTTAACTTTGCAAGTCACACTGTGACTCCGACTCACAGCGTCTTGGCACTGTGCTGGTCCGCGGGAAACAATCAGCATGTTCACCAAAAGGGGTCAGCAGGGTTCGCACTGACAGCTCAGCTGGTGATCTGACACCAGACTAAGTTGGAGCAGACTAAAGACAGCTGCACCGAAGCTAAGCTCTCACTGTCTCAGCTGCACTGTAGCAAAGCAACGCTTCCATACTGTAGGCTGCACTGCAGCGTGGACCTTTGTGGTACTCATTTGGAAATTTGATGAGGCTTTTCATCATTTCATGAGCCCAGTTTTGTGTTGTCACAGTTGTGGATTCAGATACAGTGGAATGCCGCTGCGGTGGCCATGATGGGCGCCGGGTCAAACCCGAAGTGCCAGGGCGGGCACTTCGGGTTTGAACGTGTTCCCGTCGGCCGTTAGGCAAGTTACGCATCCCCCCACACGCCGGGCACTCGTCAGACGAGCTACGTGCAGGGGGTTCTGACCTTGTGAAGGTGCAGATTGACCTGACACAGTGTGGCTTTTGTCTACACAAAATTACACAAAATTACACAAAGCAATACACAAAGCATTACACAAAATTACACAAAAAATTACACAAAATTACACAAAGCATTACACAAAATTACACAAAAATTACACAAAGGATTTCACAGTGTATTGGGACTCGAAATCGCTTTCGGAACCTTTTTCGAGACTTTCCCGTCACATTTTGGCCTCAGCTTTGCCCCGTGAGTGAATTTGAAAGTCTTTCGAGAAATTTGACAGCTGGCAGACGAGTCTTCCACCACACCAGGCGTTAGCCACCATCCTTGTCGCGAACCTTTGTGCGCGGCCAACCTTAGTAAGGCCCTTACAGTGTATTGTAGGTCTGCACCGTTTCAAAGAGAACGGCTTGCACTGATTTTGCCCCACTGGGCCGACGTGCATACTAAGTAGGCTTGGGTGTCAAGAAGATTGTGAATCGACATCATTACTACTGTAGTTACTGGCTCACATGGTTGAAGGGTGGCGAAGAAACTCTTTTTGGTTCGACTCATGGTTCCGGGGCCGTTGAGGTTGTCGCTTCATTGCGAAGCTACTCAGCCTTCGAGGTCGCCCGTGCCAGGTGGGACGGAGTCGGCGCCACGTTCCGGAGCTGCACCGAGTGAGCATCGCAGTTGCAGGCGAAATCCGGAGGAGCCGTTGACCTGGACAGGAAGGTGCATCATCGTGCGCGGTGGGGGCGTGCTATCATTCAACGAAGAAGAAAACGGGGTTTACCTAAAGGCAAATAAACGCTGAGAAAGTGGCACCGAAGAGCCTCGCCGGCGGCATTACCTCCGAATCGAGTGAAGCGCGAGAACGTGGTGCTGGCTACCGGAAAGACCAGAAGGTGCAGAAAAGCGCGGGAACCAGAATTGAGAGCGAAGGTTGGAATAACGGCACCTGCGCGAGCAATGAAGCGACGACAACGAAGTTGATCATGACGAGATGAGCACAACACTTCACGTGCAAAGAGGTGACTGCGAAGCCGGCGATAGACTATCGCCGCAGATGTCGGGAGGATCGAGGCACGCCGCTCGGGAGCCCGCTCAGCCCGAGCGGAGCGCCAGGTCTCCGAGTAGTGGCAGTGTTTGCTCGAGCAACGACGGCGGCCCGTCTCGATCCGACAATCTATAGATCCCGACGTAGTCGTTCGCGGCGACTGTTCATGCCACTGGGAGTTGTGGCACAGCGGCTATGCGGGGTACGTCACGTTGTTGTTTCGATTGTTCGTGCTGTGCGCGAAGGCGAGTAGAGGGTGATTTTCTACTCGATGCGAACTTCTGCAGCGACGTGCTGTGCACACACTGAGCTGTTCCGGATACTACATAAGTAGTATGGGCCCTGGGGGGAAAGATAGGTTGGTTGCTTGGCTTGTCCGTATGCAGGCACTGACTTTTCCCGTTTAGGCCTTCAGCTGTTCCGAACAGCCGTGTCTTAAAGGTGAGATGAGAGGCATTGGCTCACTCTGTCCATACCACTACTGTAGTTACTGGCTCACATGGTTGAAGGGAAACTCTTTTTGGTTCGACTCACGGTTCTGGGACCGTTGTCGCTTCATTGCGAAGGAATCCTGGGGGGACGTGGGCCCGGTCCGGGAGGGCAAGTTCTCAAGGTCAGTCGCTGTTGTTGAAGATCCATTGATCGGGAAATCCTTCTTCAGAACCATGCGATTCAACTCGCGATACGTGATGCTCGTTCTCGGACCCGAGAACGAGCATCACGTATCCAACACCCAGTTATGCTGAGACAGTGCGTGATGATCACTCGACCGATTCGGACACTTCAGTGTGAACACACAGCACGTCACTGCAAAAGGTTCGCTGCGTATACCAACCTACTCGGCTCTGCGCAGAGCACGAACATGAAGCCGCAGTGCCGCACGGAAACTGGGCACTGCCCCCCTTCGCCTTTTCGGATAGCGTGGCGAAAGCCGCAGTGCCACTCGAAGCTCGCAAGCAGCCGCCAGAACCTGAGCCCCGGCTGAAGGACACAGGCGAGCAACGAGTGCGTGTAAGTTACGTTAGTAATGTGTAGTAGGCACCGTGCCACGCATGCTCTTACAGAAGCTAGCATCCGGCATTGTGCATGCGTGTTACCGTCGTTGGTATTGACAAGGGCATAGCATAATGGGGAAATTAGCACCACTTTAATAGCATAATGGGGAAATTATCAACTTCAATAGCATAATGGGGAAATTAGCAAACTTTAATAGCATGATGGGGAATGTCCCGACTTCATCGGTCGCTCGAGTGAGCTTCGCTACTTCACCGCCGTAGGTTCCCCTGCCCTGGGAGGCCTGCTCGGCTGTCCTTGGATTGTGCTTCCATGTCGATGCTGCTTCGTTTTTGGACTTCTTCCGGTTCCGCACGATCATTGACGATTCCCAACGCCCGGTCTTCCCTTGGCACGGCTCGCGTCCCGTCTCTGTAGTCCGTCTCTCGCGCTTCACTTCGTGTTTCCATCGGGCCTGCTTGCGTTGCCATTCCGATGAGTAGTTCCTGTGGGCGGAACCTGCCGTACGAGGTGGCAGCTTTGCGGAGTCGCCTGCGGCACGGCGCGCACCTTTTCACCGGCCTTCCTCGCTGTCTGCTCTCGTGCGTGGGGCCTTGTGTTCAGCGGCCGTGATCCCGCCTCTCCAGTAACTACAGTAGTGGCAGGACCTTCGTCACAGGCTTCGGCACATCCGGAAAGAGAAGTTCCGGATGGAGTACACGGAAGTGTTCGTTCTTGTAGATAACAACGAAGTCACGTTGGTCTCGCCTGCGGCCTGGGTCCTGAGGCTGGAGTCGTCCATCATTGATGTCGATTCACACTCTCACTCTTCTTGACACCCGAACCTACTCAGTACGCACATAGGCTACCGCGGCCAGTGAGGCAAATTCAGTGCAAGCCATTCTCTTTGAAACGATGCCTCGACAAGGACCTTATTAAGGTTGGCCGTGCAGGAAAGTTCGTGACAAGGAGGTGGCTAAAGTCTGATGTGGTGGTGGTGGTGGTGGGGAAGACTCGTCTGCCAGCTGTGAATTTCTCGAAAGACATCCAAATTCCCTCACGGGGCAAAGCTGAGGCCAAAATGTGACGGGAATGTCGCGAAAAAGGTTCCGAAAGCGATGTCGAGCCCAAATACACTGTGAAATCCTTTGTGTAATTCTTGTGTAATTCTTGTGTAATTTTGTGTAATTTTTTGTGTAATTTTGTGTAATGCTTTGTGTAATTTTGTGTACACAATGTGTAATTTTGTGTACACAAAAGCCACACTGCCTGACACTCGGGACCGACAACGAAATGTCGGTTGCGCGTCCTTCGTGTCAGGCAGGGTCTCCGAGGGCTGAAAGCCCTTGCTTTGGTGTGTCAGGGGCTGGGGGGAGAGAAAAAGCGTCCTTTTTCGTCGAATCCAAATCCCGTGGTACACTGTGCTGGCTTAGGGGGGTGTCGCTACTCACTGTAGTACTCACCCTGTCATCTGACATGCTGCCCTGAAAATGCTGCGCCTGGAACGCGGTGCCGTTGTGTGCGTGACAGAGAGGAAAAGTGTGTGGTGTGGGGGCTATCCTTTCGAAGCGGACAACATGTCTCGCCCTGGGTCTGGGGTGTTTTACTTCTCTGAGCAAAAGAGAGTGCCTGCGCAGTGTTGTGTTTGGCTGAAGGGGCTCCTTTCTAATCTTCTTGAGTCTGCTACGTCAGGCACGACGCCGTGGCTCCAAGGTTCGCACTGTGCTGGCATAGGGGGGGTGTCAAAATCCCGATCTGCGGGTCGCTCACGTCCAGCCCTGTGCTCCACCTGTTCAAGGTGTGCGCAGACGACGCGACCGCGCCCTTCAGGCTCGCGATGCGCAACCGCAAAGTTGCACAGATTATGAAAGCAAGGAACCCGCGACACAAGAGCCACACAACTGAGGGTATTTGTGCCTTACTGAGAAAGTGGTCCTCTAACAAGACAGAGCTGGAAAAACAGCGTGCAAAAAGCGCCTCAACAAAAAGCTCACATGCGGGAAAGACGTCTTCGTACATTAGGCAAGAACGTGATCTTGTTCAGTGGATCATGTGTCGCCGAAGTGTATTTGCCACGATTTCCGCCCGGCATTGTCAGCAGGCTTTTTTGTCTCTCGTGGCAAAAGACACGACCCTGGACCCGCGAGATCTAGAAACTTGGTGGACGTGTTTCCGGCGAACGCACAAGATAACAACAAGGAGGATTGGCTCATATGCCACTCTTCAGCTCTCAGGAACCGACTCGGTTTTTTCGCTTGCCCGCCAAGCGATCCATGCGGCCGTTTACTCGAAGAGATTCGAAGTGATACACGCAATGGACGAGATTTGTCTCCCGTTGGAGAATCTGCCGAAGTCCACGGTGTGCTCAGTAAAGAGTGTGGTGCCCCGGGTTAGGGCGTGCACCGCTGGAAACGAGAAGCGGAACATGACAGCTATCCTGAGCTGGGGGGTGCACGTGGAGCACAACGAAAGAAACATCTCTGTGTCGGAGAACGTGAGGATGGACCCACTTGTTGTTTGGCAGGGGCCGCGCACTATCACGGAAGGACGGGGCCGCCCCACGCTTTACCAGAACAGGCACAAGCACGACATCAACGTGCACTTCACGTGCCAAAAAGAAGGGAAGTGCGACTACGAAGTAATGCTCGAGTACATCTGTACATTACCCAGCTTCCCCTCAGGGAAGTATGGCCTTCTCGTAATGGATGGGTACAAGTCGCACTACAGCATTCCTGTCGTGAAGGAGGCGAGATCGCGGGGCTGGCTGGTGTTCATTATACCTCCGAACACGTCAGGTCACTTGAATGTTGGCGACCAGAGTGCCTGCAATCTGAAGGTGCGACGACTTCTTCGTTCCAAGTGGATAGACTGGTCCTCGCAACAGCTTGTTGCAGAAAACGGTGCGAAGCTTCCTGCGCCAACCCGTGACGAGGTGTGCAAGTGGCTCGCGGACTCATACTTGGCGATCACAGATGCAGACATAGATTCTGCCTTCAAAAGTGCTCTGTGGCCAGGCTCGTCTTTGCACCCTGACATTCACAAAAGAGTGCCCGAACAAACGGAAGCAACGTTTACCCCTTCCCGCGACAACATTGATGTTTCACAGCAGATTTCGTCACTGGCTGATGATTTCTTGGACGGCGACGACATTGAGGTTTTGGAAGACCTCGAGGAACCCGGTCGCGGGAATTACTGGGGGTTTGCCAAAGTTGTCATGGTCCTAAATACGAAACGCGAATAAGAAACCGCAAGAGCGTGCGAGTCCGTGTCGAAGGGGAGAACGAAGAAGTCATTCAGTTCAAAAGATTTCACGCAAGCACTTGAAGCCCTTCCGCGTTTGCAGGGTATAACCACGTCTCACACACCTCGCGTAAGGCCCTACTAGTATCAGCAGCCTTTTTCTCTTCTTCTTTTTCGCGCTTCGCTACGTCTTTCAAAGCGAGTCAGCTTTTCATCACTGCTGCACGCACATGTCTGTCCTCTTCGCTTCTCATTTTTGGGTCAAACCTCTATGCTAACGCAAAACCATGTCTGCGCACTCCATCATGAGTTCGTAGCCTCTTCAGCTTGCCGCCGCAGCCACCGTAAAAAATTTTGGGGTGTTTTTTGTCCCCCCCCGTGTTTAAGATCGTCCCCAGATCGGTTTTTTTGGGGGGCGATCTTAAACACGGAAAAACGCGATCTTAAACACGGGGGGGGGTAGGTAGTGGGGAAATTAGCGCCACTTTAATAGCATAATGGGGAAATTAGCACCACTTTAATAGCATAATGGGGAAATTAGCAACTTTAATAGCATCAACCATGCACGAGAGGCAGTGCTCGCCTTTTAGCAGCATTCATCATCCACGCATTCCTATTTTCTCTCCTGCAACTTGGGTCCCCAAGTTGGGGACCCAAGACGCGGAAAGGCATGAAGGCACGTGGGACCGGATCCGGACGACCCCGGAAGCGCGTGATCTCGCAGGCTGCGCGACGCATGCGCAAGGTGAACGCGCTCAAGTACATCAACCGCAGCGTGTCGGAAACTCAAAGCCGACTGGTGAAAGTGACAAGTGGGCAAAACTTCGATTCAGACGTTACCCACTCAAAGCCCTGAACTTACACACACACGCACCGCTTTACCACAGATCCGAGGACATTGTCGTCGACATGTTGCGCCAGCGACTCAAGGCGTGCGCGGTGAGCCCCCAGTGGCCGGTCTCGACGAATCTGGCAAAGAATTCCCAATCCGCAGCAGACTCGCAGACCTTTGCGTTTAACCATCCCGCCTTCAAAGAGTATGCTAACCGCCGACTATCTATGGATACAAGTCTATAGCTCATAAATGTTTGTGTGCTCGGAGTTACTTCATGGCAACGGTGAGAACGAGAACACAGGTGCCAACCGGCTGATACCGTCCCTTCCCTCCGAAGAAGACTTGGTGCTAGCATCAAGCCTGCATGATAGGCAGTGTCCTGCCTAAAGATTAGACTAAGATTTTCCCAGCCAACTACCATAGTTGTCGATATGTCGACCGATAATTTTCGGTACTCGTAAAGTATCTGCATGTCGATAAAACGTGTTAGCTTCATATTGCAGTCGTGAACCAAAGTCCCAAACTGAAAACCGCCGAGAGACGGGGGGAAGGCAATCCTTGCTCTGAAGGAGGACAAAGCAGCGAAAGGGGACACAGATAATGGATGCTACGTTTCATTTTAAACCCGCATACGGATTGTCGAAAATAGCGGTTTTTGTAACGATAGAAATCCCAACTCGTCGCAGGGAGCTCGACAGCGCAGAGCTCATCTCGCCATCGGACTTGCGGGCAGGGTGTAAGACGCGCTTGGTGTCGGAAACAGATCTATTCATGTATTTTGGGTCATCCATCGCTGGGTGCCGAAAGGTATGTCGAAAGTACGTTGAACCTAACATTTGTGCTCGGCGGCGCTGCAGAGCCACAGCAAGTCTGGCAGGAAGGCCTGCGCCGCTTCATCTTCTGCTTCGCGTCTTTCCAGTGAAAACTACCTGGGTACTTGAGTACCTGGGTACTACCTCAATTGGGTTAATGCTGAACTGGAATAAAGCTGGAACGGTTAATGACAGACCGGGTAAAACCTGAGACACCCAGCCGTTGTCAAAGTCCACATGTTCACTGAGACCCCTTTGATCTTAGCTAAAGAAGGCCAAGGAAGAAGCGAAGAAGAGCTGCAGTGTGCTCTGTGGAAAACCTGCCTGGCGTAAAATACTCTCGATCGAACAAAAAGGCCAAGGAGAGGAAGCAGTGGGACCAAAGAGAGATAAAGTGCGACCTCCGGCAGCGGCTTAAACCAAGGCAGCAGATTCCACCAGCCATGCAAGAAGTTTTGGCAGTTGCAACAGGGGCTGAAGCGCCCAAAAGGGGAGCTGCAGTCCAGTCAGTGAAGCTGTCGAAGGAAAAGGCACGATCCGTGGTGAAAATGGAAAGCGCAGGCTGACGACAAAAGTGAACTTGCACTCTGAAAATACTCGAGGGGCTGCCTTGTGCTTACTTCGAAGGAGGCTAGAGGGAGAAACAATACAACTACAAAGTGGGACTTTTTAGTTGAACGCTTACGCACCAGGACCCCCAGGGACCACGCAGTGGCTACTCCAAATCTGAAGGCGGAGCAAGGTCCTCCGCTTGAGGCGACCAGACGCCCTCTGGCGTGTCGTCCTCTCTGGCTAGCACCCCGCGGGTGTACGGGTCGGCTCTCTGTTTATCAATCGGTACCCACTCGGCGCTGATGACAAGGCCGCCCGCCCGTGCAGCGTCAAAAATCCTCGCCAAAAGGACATTTGCTGCAAAGTTCTTCGAGTGCCCCTTGATGGGACACTAGACAGCCGGGAGGTTGTCAACCATGAGTCTCACGCGCGTGTTTGTGTGACACCTTGCGGTCAGGTTTATGCCCCTGAGGACCGCAAACAACTCTTTCAAAAGGTATACGCTAAAAGATGTGAGTGTGCCTCAACTTCAGAAAGGGGCCCTGTGATATCCGCTCAGGTTCGCCCTCCAGGACTGCGGCCCACAGTGATGACGAGGCGTCTGTCCAGAGAGTCACCGATGAGGATACCGACTTCGAACGACTGACCCAGCAGTTGTCTTCGACCAGGGAGGTGAGGTGCTCCACCTCACGCACGGTCGAGGGCGGAACAGTCCTGGAGACGTCCCAGTCAGCTGGCTCCAGGGATGAGCATCTGCAGGAAGGACAATGAACATCGGGCGTAGGCTGGCTGGAAACGCGTCGTGTAAGCAAACCAGACCAAGGCCCCAAACACCCGGTAAAACTCGCGGGGCGACGCTCCTCCGCGTTTGACTCTGAGTTCGGCAGAGCCAAGTAACTTCGCCGCCCATGCGTCCGCCATTCTGTAGCGAGCGGGGTGGTTCCCGTGGAACTCCCTGCGTCTTGCGAAAGACGCACATACTTTATGGTCCCCGGGTCTATTTTCCATGGTTCTCTCCATCGGAGCCGAACGCGAGCACAAATTCGGCGAAAAAGGTCTGCTACATGGGCCAGCGAAGAAGTGTCACCAACCAGTGGACCAATGCACACCTGGTGGGTTACATGTCTGGCGCTCTGCATCTTGTACAGACTCACGAACAACGCACATACTTTTTGGTCTCCGGGTCTATTTTTTTCGGACTCAACCATACGGGAAGCACTTAAGTCGGGAAAATATATAACGGAAGCTGCTTCCGTTATATATTTTTCCCAGCTTCCGTTATATATTTTTTCTGCTTCTGTTATACCGTATTTGTGAAAAAGACGTACCGGAAAAAGTCACAAAACTTTCCCCCAGAGCCCGCGGGTACATCTTTTCCCCGGAGAGATGGTCCCTGCACTCTAACTCGTCTCTCTCTCTCTCTCTTTTTTCCGGTACGTCTTATTTTCGGTACATAATAATTCTGAAAGATCTCGGAGGGGCTATTTCCCCCTACCATTCATACGCCCTCTCCGCTTCCTCTTTCGGGGCCTCGCTTACACTTCTCTAGATGCGCCGGCCACCCGCCGTGCTGCCGTGGCGCTCTGGCAATCCGCATCAGCACAAGAGAACACGACGAGTATCGAATTTATTACTGGACGCGGTTCAACCGTTTTGCCTGTGACCCGTCGAACATGGCTCCCTCGTGCACACATCATTTTGTTGGGGGTTTTTTGGCAGTGTGGGCGGCGGGCCGGTGGTGCGGTTCGCTGGTTCGATGCACTGAGTTGTCGTTTTTTGGAGTGTTTCTCGCTGGTCCACGTTGCAGACCTTTTTCGACGATATGTTGCTCGAGATCAGCTCCGATGAAGAGATCTGCGGAAAATAGACCCGGGGACCAAAATACATGTAGGTGGTTCGTCCCGCCAGAGTTCGAGATGTGGATCCATGTGGAATGGTGATCGTGGAAATCAAAATCCATTTCGGATTTTCTTGTTACACTGCCTGTCAGGTGACATCTTCAATCCCTGAGTTCCGGGGGTTTCACCACTTGCCCCGACGTGGCAACATAATTGCGCTGGTAGTTTTGACCTTTTTGGTGTGAATCTAGGGTGCAAAGTCCGCGGTGTAGTTTCCATTCCCGCTGCCCTGAACATTGGAAAGACCCACAAACCACGCACATACTATTTGTTTCCTGGGTCCATTTTCCACGAATCTCTTCATCGGAGCAGAACGTGAGCATAAATTCGACGAAAACGGTCTGCTGCGTGGACCGCGAGAAAATCTCCCCAACAAAGGAATTGATGGCGCACCGGTGCGGAGGTCGGTGCAGCCCACACTATATCCACAACGACACTGCATTGGTGAGCACTGCATTGGTGAGTCCATGCGGAGCTACGAGCCGGCCCACGCTTTGTTAGTCTTGTGGAGACCTCGTGTTGTTCCTGCGCGGGAGGATCTGCCACAACTTCATCTGCCGTGACCTGTTCAGCCAGCACGATCTGCTGAGCTGGCAGGATTGGGGCAGCAGCGGAATCGCGAAAAGACACGCTACATATTGATTGTTGCGTCTTGATTTGATCCTGGATGTAGCTGTTGCAGGAAAGGCAGTTGAGCAAGCACTCTCTATGACAAATTCCAGCAGAACCCAACCAAGCGGAAAAAGTCACAAAGTTTTCCCTGAGGCCCGCGGGTGCATCTTTTTTCCGGTACGTCTTATTTCCGGTACATAATTGTTCCGGTACGTCTTTTTTTCAAGTACCGGGGTGGGTTCAAGGCCCCGCGCAGCGGGAAAAAAAATTTGGGGTGTTTTTGTCCCCCCCCGTGTTTAAGATCGTCCCCCCCCGTGTATAAGATCGGTTTTTTTGGGGGGCGATCTTAAACACGGAAAAACGCGATCTTAAACACGGGGGGGGGGGGGGTAGGTACGGTATTTTTCAGCTTCCGTTATATATTTTCCAGCTTCCATTATATATTTTCTAGCTTCCGTTATATATTTTCCAGCTTCCGTTATATATATTTTCCAGCTTCCGTTATATATTTTCCAGCTGTATGGGCTGCAACAGCTTTCCCCTGTGTCACCGTACTATACCACAAGGGGCACCACGAGGGCCTAGCACCCTGTGGGCTCAGTACCCGCCATCCCAGTTCTGAAGTGCGTTCATAGGGTGATGGTAATTTGCCTGGTGAAGTGGGGTGCAACAGGAGGGCCATGGGGGTCAACCTTTTGTGTGTTCCGAGGTGGTATTTTGACGATTTCGTGACCGATCTTTCCATTCCGTGTCTTCTCGGGAGCAACAGGCACGTATCTCACGCGCCCCCGGTATAATCTAAGCATAATTATATCGGGCCGAACTTGTCCAAGGGGGGTCGTCATTTTTTTCTAAAACCCCGGGAACAGAGAGACCAGGGACACCTGCGCTCATCGCATCAAAGATTGGTCGATTTAGCGACACCTTTGGGGACTGTATGCGCTGCAATAGGATGGTCATTTTTGAACGGTCGCCAGGAGAATGACTGATATATTTTCCAGCTTCCGTTATATATTTTTCAGCTTCCCAGGCCCATTTTCCATTTTTGGGGGTGTCCCAGGTTTTACCCGCCATCATTTCAATCCAATTACGGTAAGTATACAGCGCGTGTTTCTTTTTCGAGACATTGCAACTTGCAATGCAATGTGTTCCAAAAATGTAAGCTTGAGCAACGAGCGAACCAACAACCTTACTGAAGAGCGTCGCAGGGATCCTTAAAACGAGAATAGTCCAGGAGAAACTACCTGAAGCGAGGGTACTAACTTTGGAGGGTACTACGGTTGCCAGACTGGTTTTGGCCAGAAACCGTACGTGAGTACGAGAAAGAAGAAAGGGAACCTAGACCACCTGGTCCGGGCTCCTGATAAGCTCCCCGAAACTCCCCGACACTTCCCCGAAACTCCCCGATACTCAGCCCGATTTTTGTGGGAAGTGGGGCTGCCGGTGGGTGGGCAGGTGTACAGGTTGGTAGTTAAGTGGACAGATGGGTGGATGGGGGTGGGCAGGTCGGTGGATGGATGAACAGGTGGGTAGTTGGGTAGACGGGTGGGTGGATGGGCGGGCAAGCAGTTGCTGGAGCCTTGCCGCTTCGTTGCCAGCGGCCGTCGCCTTCTGCGGCGTTCTCGATGGGTTGGCGCCGTCACCCGCCGCTTCCCTTGTGGCGCTTTGGGCCGATGGTCGCAGCTTGCGTCTCGACTTCGGTGTCGCTTCGGGCGTCCGGGGGTGAAGGCCCGCGCTTCCGTCTCTTCGCCGCCGACTCCACACATCGGCATATCGTGCTGCAGGCATCTGTGGTGTGAGTTCCTGCAGCATTCCGCGATGGTCTTGCACGTCCCGCTGCGTCATCTGTGCTTCTCGCAATACTTCACGGCGAGGCCGTCCCCTGCGGCGTGGTGTGCCTCTACCGACGCTTGCCGACGCTTGCACTCTTCGCATTTCACTTTGTGATGTCTCGTGCACACTCTCGTCCTTGGTGGTGGCCTGGGCACGCCTACCTCCATGCGCTGGGTCTCCGCCGCCCACTAAAGTTACTCTCTTCTGCCCCTTCTTGCCGGAGGTGCCGTCTTCGAAGGCGTCGTCCGATCATTTCCTCCCCATACGTGGCAAATACGTCCCCAGACCTCATCATTGAAGGCGTGCCTGTCCCCAGCTGCGACTCGAGCACGAGCATCGTTTCTGTACCCGCACGACCTCTGGTAGAACGGTTCCTGCTCTCCTTGCCGCAGCGGCTGTCGCTACCTGTCAACCTGTACCTCCCACTGTCGCGTCACCCCCATTCAACACATCTAGAACTTTCCGCAGTTCATTCGTCACCAGCTTGACGGAACCGTTCTGTGAACATAATCAAGAGTCGAAGATTAGCGTCGAAACTTCCTGGCTTTTCACGCCGTAGCAGAACGACCACACCCTACCCAATCCCAAACACCCCCTAAACGCGTTTGGGGACTTCACAAGGTTTCACAACGGAACGACACATCACCCGAAACGAGCGGCACCCTCTCACTAGTCTCAACCCCCTCCATACCCAAGCCTCTACGGTCAACCGGAGACTTTAAAATCAATAATACCGACCTTCTAACCCGCAAATAACGCTAAAAAGCTCGCTACGCTCGGTTTTTGCTATCTCAGAAACAAAACTATCCAAACCAAAACCCGAAGCACAGCTCCGAGGTCATCACCCCCGGTGTTCAGCAACCCCCGTGTGTCCAGCAACCCTAGTTAGCATACGGCAGCTTGCATCCTCATCTGCACCACCCGACTGTGGCTCTCTCGGGAAAAGTTAGTGTAGCTGACATGCAGGTGGGTTGGGAGAGGCCCTGGACTGCTGAGGCGTGACTACCCCCGCCACATCCTTTGATTTGGTCTGACGGATCTCTCTTTCTCTCAGAAAGCACGGGGATGTTCTAATATTTAGTTGTCGAATCAAGTGCACTTCTTACAAACCCCTTCAGCCCGACGAGGACATCAGCAAGTACGACATTCGTATCGGATATCACATTGTTCCCTGCGACGGCCGACCTGAAACGAGCGGGAATGAGCAGCTAGTTGACTCTTGGTGTGCAAGGCTTTCGTCATGGTAAAGAAAGGCGGGTTTAACGGCCACAACAACCCAGCCCCCGAAGAGTAAGGGCGAGTCCTTCACTTCTATCCCCCATTGGCACACATGGGATGCATGAAAATCGGCTGTAAACGATGAAGGTCGCAGCCTGACGTAATGTGAAAATCGCAAGCATGCGTCCCATCAGGTCGCCAGATGTTTTAGCAGCTGTTCGTTCATGCCACGGTTGAGTCTCGCTTGCGAACACAATCTCTCCGCTGCACGATAAAGATCCGAAAGACGGTGGATTTACCGAACCAGAAAAGACCAACATGCAAAGACTCTCTCGATTACTTTTCTCCCGCACGCGCGAATCACGAATCACAGCTACACGAATGCCCTGTTGGGAAGTACGGGCGCCGAGCAGGACGAGAAGTCATGCTGGGTGGCTGTGTCGAACACCCGCACCTACTTCTGCCTTGACCTCAACACGGATCGCTTCAGCAAGGCGAAGCAACCGTTCCTGTTCCTCTCGTGCCACCTGAACGGAGACTTGTCGAAGATAGAAATTGGTATCCCCCAGGAACCTCTGTTCCCCCCCCCCCCCCCCCCCCCCCCCCCCCCCCCCCCCCCCCCTTCAAACCCACACGGCGACTCCCCCGTCGGATGGGGGAGTGTTTGTGCGGTCGTTTGTGCGATGGGGGTCACTCCCGCATTGCGGGAGTGCCACTCCCGCATTTGTAGGTAAAATACAAGGAAAGTGAGGCACTTCCGCATCATATGCCGTGCTCTGTAACCTGTAGTGAGCCCAACAAATGGGCACCTGGGGAGTTGCCGCTTCTCTTTTGTTTATTACAGCAGCTTGAGCATACCCCAGAAAAGTTCCAAGACTTTGTCTGCGGTCTGGCACGACCTGCTGCATCCACGCAGCAGCTCGCAGCGAGAAGACTCTGGTTGTGGTCCAGCCACAATGGAGAAGAGCACCAAGATACTTCGAAGGGTCCGAAGGGACCGGGGCCACCTTTGTCCCCCGAGCGCATGAGATACCGCCCACCCGACTTCCTGCACTCGAGTTGCTCTGACAACTGGGCCAAAGTCGAAGAAATGCGTAGTTTTGTTTTATTCTTTTACTTGTTTGTTGTCGAAAGATGTTCAAGCGGGGCTGCAGATGTCCTTGCGTCTTCAATGCGGGAGTGTCCTTGCGGAAAAGCGGGTACTTCTCGGTTTGAGAGCGGTTGAGTACCACCTAAAGCGCCGTTATGTTGTCTCCCTTACAGTCTTGCTAAGCCAGGGCTCCCTGTCGCTGTTTTGCGTTTGGCCTGCTGCAGGCTTCACCTTTCTGCAGAAACGGGAACCTCCTACAAACGATCTTCGGGTTTTTTGTCACACATTCATCGTGGCGCCTAATGGTGGCGCCTGGGGGCACAAAAGCTGGAGGTTGGGGTGGGCAGCACAAGCACGGAACAGAGGTCTTCCTCGGTGCAAAACCTTAGTATAGTAGTATACTTCTAGGATGAATCTGCAAACTGTGCGGTGCACAGGCTTTTCAGGAAGGTCTTGTTGTTTGTGTTGCAGCCGATCCCTAGACGCATTGTCGCATTCAGTTAAGTTCTTGCTTCGAGGTCGATGGGACCTTGCAGCAATGAGTTTTACTCATTTTGCGCAGCGAAGCGACGAGGTTGATGCTGCAGCAACCACCAAATCCTCCGAGAGCGCCACTCCAATCGACATACCCGATACACGGCCTTGAATAGAGACACCAACGAGCTGGCCCAACTTTACAGCTGTGATGGCAAAACTGACCAGGATGTCAAAGTCAGAAATGTTGCCACCGTGGTCTATTCGATTCAAAAAAGCCACATCACGAAAATTCAAAACCCATGTTCTTACCGACGTACTTGATGACCCGAGGTTTCTGCTCTCCGCACCTGCCACGGCAGAGTTTTCTTGCTGCGCGTTGCTGGGTGGGACACAGCAGGTTGTGCCAGACCTCAGTTCTCTGGCGGGCAGGGGTATGCGCGATCTGCTGATAGAGTTGTTTGGCTTACCGTATCTTGGTCTGAGATTCCCAGAAAACGGTGTAAGTGCCTCATTTTCTTTGTATTATTGCCTAGGAATGCGGGAGTGGGACTCCCGCACTTTTTCACTCCCGCATTCACTCCCCTAACCGGTGGGGGAGTCCGCCGTGCAAGAAACATTTCCCCCCCCATCCCATCGAGGTTTTAGGTGGCTGTCCTCGTTCCTGCAGCAAGCTCGTGCAGATAGAACAAGCGCTTGCATCAGATAGAGGGGTGCTATTTGCTACTAACGGGCCAGTCCAACCTGCTGCAGTATACAGTCTAGACTCCTTGTAAATGGGCCCGATACGACCTTTCTCTTGAGTGCTGTGCGAGCTTCGCGCTGTGCGCTCACTGCCACCGCCGTGTACCGATGTGTGCCGCATTCCGGCACCTCGAAGGGGCACGCCTCCCATTCGGGTCTCCAGTGAACGAGAAACAGGACCACACCAACAGCTGGCTTGATAAACTTGTACTCGGCGTTGCGCAGGGACTCACTTGTTTCACCTAGAGACGTAAAAGCCCAGAAGTCATTTACAACCTAAAAAAAAAAACCTGGGCCAATGCCCGTCTCATTCCTTCCAGTTTCTGCTCAGAAGAACGGAGGAGCCACCCAAAACACGCAGGATACGGCATGCAGTATATGCGGCTGGTTTACGGAGGCGAAACCGGCTCGACTTACTTGCTCGTGCCACGCTGCCTGAAGACCACACGACGTTTGTTGAAGCTTCTCACCACGGCACCGAACGCGGGTATGACAGCAGAGAGTTTCCCTCCCAAGCTCACCATTCTTTATCGGCCCTCAAATTCCGAGATCCACCTTCTGTTTTTGTGTCAGCAGACCATTTTTGATTGCGCACAACACTGCAGCTTACAGTCCAAGCCAGAACAACCGCTAGTGCGCACAGACAAAATTGACTAGACCGTTATCTTCTTTTTAGACTGTGGATTGCTGCATAATTCGAAATGCGGCGAGCACCCGAAGACTATTTTCACAGCCAAAGACGCGCGATTGACGGTGCACTCGTCGCCGTTCATGTCACGGCAGCTGTTTCAAGGCCAGGGGGCGGTCCTTGGGTATTTCCTTGTGTTCATGCGCCAAGACCAGCTCGTCACATTGCGTAAGGATAGGGACATCTCGTATATGGCCTTCCCCCAAGATGTTTACCCCTTGCGCGAGCTCGGGGCGCCGATGCTGCCCGTCAGTCTCATCATCACGAAAGACGTATGTGACCAAACCTCTTTTGTCGTGTCCTTTGACAGAGTGTTGGTGCCTTGTTGCCTTATTTACACACGGCATTCGCTTCCGCCGATGCCGCAGCATCTCGGCACGAACAGGACGTTAGGCCCCTGTCACGTACACCAGTCGACGAATCATTCAGGCGTTTCAAGCTCCTCTCTCTCTCTCTCTCTGAGATTTGATGATTTTGCTGACGGAACGGTAGGCTACCGATACTGCTCACACACAGGACATTTTGGTGCTCAGCGATAGGTTTGGGGCATGGCCGGACAATGAGCACGATCCCAGTCGGTGGCACATTGAGAAGAAGCTGAGCTTGGGCGACATTTCGCAGGTATGGCACACATGTAATGGACTTTAGAAGGTTGGTTATGTTGGCTTGCTCAGGGTCATCGGGTGCTGTCTGGCTTGATGTTCCAGCAGGCTCGCCGCTACGGTTGTCGTGCGTTTTCAAGTACTGGCAAACAAACCCTGACATGATTTTCATGAACCAAAAGACGTGATTTTGTTCAAAAAGAAAGTTGGAATAGTCTTTTCTCTGAAATTGAACAAGGGAAAAACTTCTTTGGCACCCCCGACGAGGAAAGAACTTCAGGCCGGATTGACGGAGTCAAAGAAAAGAAAGAAAAACTTTCACTCTAAAAAGACGCCACGTCCGCAGGTGTGCATCGCCCCCGCGATGAGCGCCGTACACCCGAACCGCTTCGCCATCGACTTCGAAGACGAGGACGCTGACGAAGAGGCTGCCGACAGCGGCATCCGGTGGAACTTCGTCGCCCAGACCCCCGCTGCTGTCACCGACGTCGTCTCCCTCGTGAAACGCGAGTGGGAGATGAAGTGGAGGATGGCATTGGGTATGTGACCTACAAACAGAATAAGCGCGCACCTCCCTTCTTTCTGGGGGCTGTTGCGGGAGCAGTACTGGGAGAGAATTGGGGAGTGAGAATTTCCCAGAGAGACGGTCTCTCTCTGATTAATAGGTTCGCGGTCATGTGAAGCTTGCGCACAACCTTTGGGGGTTTCCTGATCTCGCACCCACTTTCCGATCTCCGAATAGATGCTCTATTCCAACTCTCTCTCTTCTCTCGGGAAAGGTCAACGCGGTAGCGGTGACCACGAGAACACATGCAGGTGGGTGGGGAGAGGCCCTGGGACTGCTAAGGCGTGACAACCCCGCCCCCGTCCCTCCCAGGGAGCCACCCCGAAACTAGCCTGGCCCACCTGAAGGTGCCCCCCCTGGGACTGCTAGGGCGTGACTACCTGTCCCCACAGGGAGCAGCCCAGATCTCGCCTGGCTCACCTGACGGTGGAGGCCAACATCTTTTGACTTGTTATGATGTGTTCTCCCTCTCTCCCGGGACAGTCAATGGCCGGTCCAAAGGTGTTGGGAGTTTATGGCGTCTTTTGATCGCGCGCAATAGCCACGCAAACGCACACACACGCAGGCATAGCCGAGTTAACGAGTGCAGACGAGCAGCCGGTGACCAAGAAGAAGAAGTAAGCCGTCGTAAAACGGAAAGAGACTGAGGTCAAGGCTCAAGCAAGTGGGCTGAATCACCCCCTGTACACCACCCCGGCTGCCCTTGCGGCTAACGTAAACAACACACAACGGCATAGAATGCAAGCAAGCCACCCATTCCGTCTATTTTTGTTGCTTGTGTTTCACTGAACGCTTAGATCCCCACAATCGTGTGGGTCGCCCTTCCACGCTTGCAGCAATGCATTATGGACGGTAAAAACGGTAGGGAGTCGATCAACCGGTACACACAAACAAAAAAAGAGGTGACGTGTCATTTTTTTTGCGAACTGCAAGTGAAGGCGGCGAACTGCGTGTGGAAAGCAAACAAGATTCTGACATGTTGGGGACGAAGCGAACACCTGCGATGTTTGCTTTGCGGGCATTCTATGCGAAGAAAGGAACATACCGTGAACCGAGAAACCTGCGTGGCTTCACACTACAAAAGTGCCATGGCGTGGCAAGGGAAGCCCTTTCGGGCTTGGCCCTTGCGCTGGACTAGCAGTTGAAGTGGATACCTGCAAGACAGAGCCGACGGGGTCGCGCCATCGTAGCGGCACTTGCCCAAACTTTTGCTTCCTGCGGTTTGGCTGGTACGCTCTCGCACCGAGAGTCAACTCACCCCCTGCTTCGTTTCCTGTTCTTCCTCGTCGCTTCGAGCTTATGAACAAGGACCTATGCCTCAGCCCTGTGTGTTGTAGCCGTTATCTCTGCGCTTCTGTCCTTCGTGATACGGGAGACCGTTTTGCTGCAAGCAAGCACGACCGGTAGCGGTATACCTCCTTTTCTGTCTGCGTTTTGAGCGAGAAATGACGCGCATGGCTCGTGCCCAAGTAACAAGTAATCAGCTGCAAGGGCTGACACCGAAGTGATCAACTACAAGTGCACGGGCTGATCCAATCACTCTACTGCAAAGACTGATCCCGAAGTGCTGAACCGGAAAAGCTGATGCCCTTGTGCGGGACAGTAAGCCACGTACTGAACTGCAAGGGCTGTAAATTTGTTGCATTAGTGTGTGGGCCTTTGAAGCGTGGATGATGCCGCTCGCGCTGCTCCCCTTGAGGTTCCTGGCTCATGCCAAAGCGCCGCCGCCCGGGTTGCGGCATAAGGCGTGGGCCAGGGCCAGGGAGGCTGTTCGGAGGGGTCACCACCCACCGTTCGCGGGCTTCGTTACTTCACTGCCCCCGGCTCTTCCCGGCCTTCGTCATCCCGGGGGAGGGTTCCACGGCCATCCCTCCCCGCGTGGGGAATGGAGTGGTGCTGCCGCGGGTTCTTCCGTGCGTTCTCGCGACGTCGCCGCTGTCGATGTCGCTGCCGTTGTTGCTGCCGCTGCAGCCGCTGTCGGGCGGTTGGTTGGCGATCCCGGTCTGCACCCCGCCCGTTGCGCGTCGGCTTTCTTCTTCTCGGCGTTCGCTAGGACGTGGGCACGTGCCGTACGGCGGCGACTTCGAACGCCCGCATCACCGCTTCGAAGGCCTCCCGGTTGTTGGTCTGCGGCCGTTCGTTGAGGCCCTGCGGATGGGTCCCCCGAGGCTGGTGAGGTGGTTGACGCGCATCTCGAGGGCCGGGTGGACGGCTTTCACGCGCACAACCTGCTCAGCGCGGTCCTCATCGCCCACCCTTTCGCGGTCGCCGAGTCGCTGTAGGCCTGTGCCGCCTGTCGCTGTAGGCCTGTGCCGCCTGTCGCTGTAGGCCTGTGCCGCCTGTCGCTGTAGGCCTGTGCCGCCTGTCGCTGTAGGCCTGTGCCGCCTGTCGCTGTAGGCCTGTGCCGCCTGTCGCTGTAGGCCTGTGCCGCCTGTCGCTGTAGGCCTGTGCCGCCTGTCGCTGTAGGCCTGTGCCGCCTGTCGCTGTAGGCCTGTGCCGCCTGTCGCTGTAGGCCTGTGCCGCCTGTCGCTGTACGGTGTCCATGGCGCGGTTGGACAGCTCGTCCGCATCCTTGTTGAGCTCGCGAGGAATGTGCACGCTGACGAACCCGACGTATTCCGCCAAGTTGTTCGTCGCTCTCCCGGCGATGGGCTTCTCAACTTCCCACTGCTTAACGCCTTTGTCATAGAAGACCGCCCCGGCTCCCGCGACGCGCCGTTGGTCCCGTTCCCCCGACTGCCGCCGTCGAAGAACGCCGTCTCCTCTCCCGGCAGCGTGTCCCGCCACGGTCCACCGCTCCTTCGGCTGCCGCTGCGCGATGTTCTCCTGCCTCCGCTGGTGTGCCGGCCGGCGTGAGGATCAGGCCGCTGTGCAGCTCAAAATCGACAGCGAGCTCGAAATACGAGATGGAGACCTCCTTGCCGGTTTCGGACCACCGCTTTCGTCGACCACCATTCTGCCAGCGCCAGGTGCATCTCGTGGGTGTCCTTCCATGCGTTGCGGTCCGACCGCGCACCGCCGACGTTGATGGTCTGGCTGGCCGTCGGCCGTTGCGGCTCCCACCCCCACGGATATGTCGACACCTTGAGCTCCTTGCGCCGGCAGTCCTGCTCGAGGATCCCGTCGGCCCGCTGCCTCCCGAGCAGGATCTCGACGCACATCAGCTGCATCCCGGCCGCCAGCTCCCTGCATTCGTCGAAGTCGAGACCCATCGCGTCCTTGGGCATGACGCCGCATAGAGCCATGCACGGCTTCATCTCGGGCCGCCGAGCGAGCACATTCGGATACGCGCCGCGCACGTCGCTCCACTTGACGCAGTCCCACCACATGTGTTGTTCGTCCTCCGGGACACCCGCGTCGCAGAATCTGCAGGTTGCTTGCTCCCATCGCTTGCCGGTGTGCACCGCGTTGGCAATGACAGCTCTGACCAGGCCCTGCTGGTAGCCGGTGATGGCGCCCTTCTCCAGCAGGTCTCGCGTGGCGCCCCCGTCGATGCCGTCCTCGATGCCGAGGAGGGATGCCCTCGTCTTGACCACCTCCTTGTAGCGCATCGTCCGCCCGGCCTCCCGCAGCTCGTGCTCCGAGCGGTCTGCGCCCGCTGCCTCTCCTCTTTCGTCAGCGGCTCTACGTTCTGCACCACCGTCCATTCGCGCCGCCGCCCCGTACCTTCCTGCAGGGTGTCGAATCTGGGCCACGTCCATCCTATGTCCGTGATCGCTTGCTCGAGCAGGAACACTGGCCCCTGCTTGCTTCGCCCCGGTGCCTCTGAAGCGCCGGGGGGGCGGTCCCGCCTTGCTTGCCGCGCTGCTCGGATGGCAACAACCAGTGGCGCCAAGTGCGACTGCTTCACCATCTACTGCGAAAACGTGTTCACCCGCCGATGTATCGCGGCGACACGCGGGTCCAACCTGTGCCCAATTTGTTGCATTCGTCTGATTGTCAGGCCTTCGACTACCCTGAGCAACGCACTATACACACTCCGTGTCTACGTCACAGCAGATGGAACGCGTTTGTTGCGCCGCCGTGGGGGCGGCCTACGAGTGGGTGTCGTTGTGGCCTCCCGGCCGGAGCCATCGTTGGATGACCCCCTCACTCGTTTCTTCGCGTTTGCGTCGGTTTGCGCGCCGGATGGACGCAGCCGGGGGCTGCGCATTGGGCGGCGTTCGTCGGGCGGGGGTGCTGCGGCGTTGGCAGTTGAGTGCGCCGGCGCCTCCGCGCTGGGGTGCGTGGGACGGAAGGGTCCTCCGCAGCACGCCGCCGCAGCGGCGCCGCGCGATTGATCGTTGGTGAGTCTCCCAGGCCGGAGCCGGAGGATTCCTCGCTCGTCTCCCCGCGTTTGCGTCGGAGCCCGCGTCGGGGCGCTGCCGGTGCCGGTTGCGGTCCTGCCGGAGGCGTTCTCGTCGTCGGTGTCGTCTGGTCGGTCTCCCGCCCGGTGGTGGCCACTCCGGCAGCATACGGAGGCATTGGCGCAGCCGCCGCAACGCGTCAGGTGGTGCGCTCCGCAGCACTGCGTGAGGACACCGTCACCGGGCTCGTGGTGGTCCCGGCAACACTGCTCCGGCGTGCGCTGTGAGCTCGAAGCGCACAACGGACACTTCTTCTTCGCGAACTTGTCGCAGACCTGAAAACGTCCCCTGCGACGCGGGCACCAGCACTGGATGCGCAGAGCGTGTCAGCATCGGCCTCTGCACCTCCCACTTCTGAGCGCGCTCAGCGCGTGGAGCCGTCATCAGGTGTAGCATTCGTTTGCCGTCGCCGTATGGCACTGCCAGGTGCTGCCATCGTCCCGTCTCCCACAGTCGTTGTTCCGCCGCATGTCCCATGGGCGGCTGCCATACCTTTGTGCTGCGGTCGCGGACATGAAACCACGCCGCCGGGAGCTTGCAGCCCTCCGTTCCCCATCCGTTTGAGCGGTAGCGGCTCGCCGACGTAGAGCCTGGCACCAAGCTCTTGCCGGACGAGCGCCGCACTCGCGTTTGCCGACGCCTCGTCAAGCCGGACCTCCTGCAAAGCGACCAAGTCCGCGTCCAGTCCGTGCACATCGAGGTAGTGCCGCCTGTACGACGTGATATTGAACGTAGCGATCGTGAGGTTGGGCTTCAGGTTTGCGGGTTTGTTGCAGGGTCACCTTGATCCGGGCGCGCGGGGGCGCGTGTCCTGTTGCCGGGTCTGCGCAGCGACGGGTACGCCGGTTGGTGGGCGGCGGGTCGGTGCGGCCGTGCCAGCAACCGGGCCGGCATTAGCCAAAGCGAGCCGCGCCAAGGGTACCGAGTCGCCTGTCGTCGCCTCCAGCAAGCGCTGGCTCGGCAGCGGCAAGAGCAGCAAGAGAGCATGGCGTCGTAATGCTCTGGCCGGTACGTCAAGATGATGGTCGCGGTCGGCGCTGGTTGCCTGCATCCGCGCCGACTCGTCGCGTTCAGCACCCAGATGTCGCAGCGCAGCACCCGCGACGCTGCCCGTAGCGTCAGCTCGTCGCCGTACGTCGCATTCCTTCGCATGGCCTCCAGGTACGCCTGCCACCTGGCCAACTCTTCCGCCACCGTGAGCTCTCGGTCGTTCGGCGCCTCCATCTCGTCAACCGCCATCCGTCGAAGTCGCACGGCATCCACTGTCCCGTGCCGCTGTGCGATGGCCGAGAACTGGCAGTTCCCGTCTCCGGCACCGGACATGCGCGGCCAAGCATCTTGCGCGTCGCAGCTTGAACCCACCGCTCGTTGGCGAGGATGGTCACCGGTCCCCCCCCAACGAGCTTCCTTCCCGTCGTGTCGTAGCCGGCATGCCCCCCGCCTCCGGCGGAGCGCCTTCCCGACCGCAGCAGCCGCCCCGCCAGGGGGGCTCCGTCTTCACTTCCGCGCCGGCGCCGTGCTCCCGAAGCCCATCTGCTTCAGGGTCCTCGTCGTCTTCGACGGTGGCTGCTTCGGGGGCTCCAGCGACCGCGACGTCGACTTGGTCTGCGACCTCGGCCGCTTCTTGACCTTGTCCGGCTCCGCCGGCGACTGCGGCTTCGGCGACGGTGACGTCGTCTTCTGGGGGATGCCTGTGCCTGGAGCTGCGCACGCAAGGCTTCCACCGCGTCCCCAGCTCCTCCATCCTCCGGCACATGCCGGCGTTCTGAGCGCGCAGCTCGAGCACCTCCTTCTCGAGCTTCGACCTCGCCTCGTTGGGTCGCTGCGCGTCCTGCTCGACTGGCTGCGGCTTCCCCGCTTTCCCGCCCTTCTTTCCTTTCTTCCCCCCCTTTCCGGCGTTCGGCGGTGGTGCGTGCGAGGCTAGCGGGATGTTGACGCCGGAGTTCTCCGGCGCAGCTGCCGCCAGCCCTCTGCGCGTCGCCACCGCCGTCTCCACCCCCTTGCCTTCGCGCCTCCTGGCCCCGAGGACGACCACAGCCAGTCGTCCCTTCCGAGTGCCCTTCTTCGCCAACTCAACGGCGTCCGCCCATGTCATCAGGGCCACGCCCTGCGTCGTCTCCGGCTTCCTGACGTCGTCGGCCGTCACGACCGGAACGGACCAGTCCTCCGACCTGAGCTGCGGCAGCGGGCCTCCCGCTTTTCCACCAGCACCCAGCCAGAGCCAGGTGCCTTCGTGTCGTTGGCCTGCGTCGGCCGCGGCGGCTCAGCAGAGTCGCCGCGTTGCCCGGGGCCACCGCGTGGAGGTGCAGGCATGATGTTTTGTGTATTTTATTTGATCATTCGTCCAGGCCCAATCTGTTGCATTAGTGTGGTTGTCAGGCCTTCGACTACCCTACTACCCTGAGCAACGCACTATGCACACTCCGGTCTACGTCACAGCAGATGAAACGCGTTTGTTGCGCCGCCGCGGGGCGGCCTACGGGTGGGTGTCGTTGTGGCCTCCCGGCCGGAGCCATCGTTGGATGACTCCTCGCTCGTTTCTTCGCGTTTGCGTCGGTTCGCGCGCCGGGTGGACGCAGCCGGGGGCTGCGTTGCCTTGGACGGCGTTCGCCGGGCGGGGGTGCTGGCCCGGAGTTGCGGCGTTGGCAGTTGTGCGCCGGCGCCGCCGCGCTGGGGGGTGCGTGGGACGGCAAGGGTTGATCCCCTTGTGCTGGATTGCAAGGACTGCTACAGGGGTTGACCGTGAAAAAGAGGAGCCCCTCCCTGCTTTGCGCGCCCCCCTGCCTAACGTGTCGCAGTGGCGAGTGCCCTGAGTTTTTTAACTGATTGCTCAGACACGGTTGTATGGGCCTTCTCCCCGTGACGGATTCGCCTGTGCTCTAGTAGCACGGATGGTCCTGGCTGTGACGAGCTACGAACAGCCGCCTGACAAACCAGACACACACCGCTGTCCTACTCAGGTTCCGCGCTGATCGGCGCAGACGGGACCAGGGCGGTGTTGAGCACATACCCATTCCAAGCACGTTCTTGCAATCCCCCCTGCCTAAACATTAAACTAAGATCCCCCCATTCCAATACCAAAAGCAAGACGACCGGCTCCACGGGGAAAACGGGAGGGGCTCTCAGCGTTGTTCCAACAACAAGAACAGCGCTGAAATCAGCAGTGTTTCGGTTGGTTGGGAGACAATTGAGTCGCAGCTCTTTGATGGAACAGGTGGCAAAAAGAGGCCCTCTTTATTCGATGGAACAGGTGGAAAAAAAGAGGCCCTCTTTATGTTTTGCTTTTTCTTGGGGTCCTCCTGGTACGTTGGCGTTTCCGACCCCCGCAATCATGAGGAACACAAAACCCAAGAGGGCTGGTCAACTATTCCTGTAATATTATTTGCATTCTTTCAATCCTACAAATGCTTGGGGCAGGCACTGGGCGAGTGAGAGAGAGAGAGGGAGAGAGAGAGAGAGAAGAAGAAAGAGCATCGAGACAAAAGCAATGTCGGACGGGAAAGCAAAGCGGGGCGCAAACAAAAACGCCAGCAATGCGCGAAGGGACGACAACGACAACTTCGACGATTACGACACCAATGTGAGTATCTACGACTCGCACGACGACGAGGAAGATGAGGAAGACATCCCTTGGATCACCTGGTTCTGCGGCCTCAAAGGCAACGAGTTCTTCGCAGAGGTTGACGAGGACTACATTCAGGTATACCTCTCCCCCCCCACCCCAAACAAAGCCTCCCTTCCTGAACATCGTTCCACCACCCGCGGTTTTAAAGCGTAGCCTCCAGTGTTGAAGTAAACAAACCTCGTGCAGTGTGCATGTTGCTTTGGGTTGTACTGCGTGTTGCATTGCCGTGCAGTGTGCATCCTGTTGAATTCGTTGCATTAGTCGTGTCCTCTTGTTGTATTGTCGTGCAGAAGACTTGCGACCTGATCAACCTCTTTTCACTACAAGGCACAAACCTCACGGAACTGGGATTCACAAAATGTCACAAGTCCAAGCAGGGGCAACGTCTATCAACGCGCCATGGAAAGGAGGGCAGGAGTGCCCTCCGATGGCATGCGGAAAAGTGCACCAACGGCAGCTCAGAGTCCGAAGGTACCCCCCAAAACATACTGTCAGTTGGCACAGAAAGACGTAAGCACAGTGAAAATAAATAGAAACGCGTGCGCATTTTGTTTCGTACTGCCGTCAACGACAAAACAGGACGAGTTCAACCTCACCGGTCTTGCCAGCGCTGTTCCCTTCTACGAATACGCTCTCGACATGATCCTGGATCTTGAGAGTCCCGGCGGTATGCTTGTTTTTCGCGATTTCAGAAACTGTCTCCGCTTTGAGGCGGTGCCTGTTCCAGCTGAAGTAAACGGTGGCAACGGTATCACCTGCAGGAATCCATAGTAGACGGAGGGGGCAGGGGTTTCGGGGGCAAAGAAGGTAGGGGACTTGCGCAGCAGCAGCAGACAATCGAACCTTTTAGGAGTGAGACCGGACCTTCAGTGAGCGGCGAAACAACACCACAATCCAATCCAACAGAGGAAGACCTTACCGAAGAACAGCGACAGCTCGTCGAATCCGCCGCAGAGACGCTCTACGGACTCATCCACGCCCGGTTTATCCTGACCAACAGGGGCATGAAACTAATGGTATGTTCCTGAACACCCGTGCCCTGCAAAAAGCTGTGGTCGGCTCGAACCAAACCTGGGCTCAATATCACAGTCCACCAATCCACCAGTTTTGTGCAGTGCACAAACTGGTGGAAGGTAGTAAAGCAACGACACACTGCACTACACACAGGAGGAGAAGTACAGGAACGTGGCCTTTGGCAGGTGTCCGCGTGTGATGTGCGGCGGGCAAACGGTGCTCCCCGTTGGCCAAAGCGATATCCTGAGAGAAGCGTCGGTAAAAGTATTTTGCCCAAAGTGCGAAGACATCTACTACCCGCGGTCCGGGAAACACAAAAGCTTGGACGGCGCCTTCTGGGGCACCACCTTCCCTCACCTCTTCTGCATCTGTAACCCGACCCTCTTCGGCAACATCACGAAGCCGGCTTACTCCTACACTCCTACCATCTACGGTGTGTGCTTCACAATCTCTTTTGTTTTCATTCATTAGGTCAGGTCATCTCCCACTGCCGGGCCCGTGGACCGCGATTAGGTTGCCTTTGCTCACAACCTTGAAAATGTGAAACAGCACACCCGCAGCGGCCTGCTAGCATTCACTCCGCTGGACTGGCTGAACGGATCCTTCCTGCGATGAAGGTGTCACTGGGCTGCAGTCCGCATTCCATTGTGTTGGGTCTTCGACGTAGAAAGAAAATGAGTCCGAACACTCACACGTCCGCAACCCACACCCTCGCACACTCAGGGGTAGCAGTCGTCAGCATTGCAGAATGCTTGGCGACAAGTGATTCGCGCCACTTCCCCGTGCGAGCGAGTCTCGGAACAGGACTCAAACTGTGACCCAGGTAGTGACTGCCGACCATGACGGGTGTTTGCACCAGGAGTTGGAACAGCTAGTCCGGCCAAGCTCATTGCACAGAGAGAGCTTGCCACATCCTCGGGTGAGAGTGTGCCGCCTGTGTACAGACACTCAGCTGTTGCCCGGGGCCGAAAACCCGTACTAGCACCGCAAGATGAAAACCGAAGTCTTGAGCCGAGTGCCGGATGGAGAAGCTGACAGCCTCCCACGCTCTATCCGTCCCCCGAAGGATCCCGCCCCACCCACCCTTCGGAAAGGAGTCACAGGACCAAAAGCAGCGTGTCGGAAACTCAAGGCCGACTGATGAAAGTGACAAGTGGGCAATACTTCGATTCAGATGTTACCCACTCAAAGCCCTGAACTTAAACCCTCGCACACTCACACACAGGCTTCCGCGTCAGAAAGCAGAAGAAAGAAGAACCCCCCACCACCAACTCCACCTCCAGCGCCCCCGTCGTCAATGAGGAAGAGCGACAAATCCCCGGGCAGCAGCTCGCGATCACGAATAAGGTATGCACCCGGAGACTGGATGTTGAGCGGGGTCACCCAGGTTCTTACAGATTTGAGGGGGTTTGTGGGATCATAAAACATCGGGGGATTAAAGACCGACCCTGAAAAGAAGGGTCCACCTGGACAACCGACAAGCGTTCATCCAGGGGATTTACCAGATTCAGGCCGCGGTCCGAATCTGGCACTACGGGCGTTTAGGGGAAAAAGAAAAGGCCTAGCGAGAAGGCAGCAGAGTGGGCACCCTGGCTGAAGTGTGAGCTAAAGTCTAGCCCGATACAGTAAAAGTTCCCCCCCCGTCGAAAGACACCAATCTGTACGCCATACGGGATCGTCGGAAACACAAGATGGTACTAGCGGATGCCATCGGGCCTGTAGGATGCCGTTGACCAGAAATTCGTGGACAAGGAATCGCGAAAGCTGCACTGCTGCTCTTTAAGCGAGCTCGGCGCATTAAGCGACTGGGTGGCGCAAGTCCACAATGTACTGGAGACCCTTCTGTGCTTTGTCTCCCTTTGTACAGGTCCAAAACACGGAAAGCTCCTTCAGAACATTAACGCCTGGGTCGATCTGGCAGCACCCAAGAATGTGTAGCTAATTACGCTGGTTCATCGCCGACAACCCAAAAAACGTACAGCAGGAGAGCAGCTGAGGGGGCCGGCTTCTGAGGTTTTCCGCCTCCGTCTCGTTGGCAAAGCTCCGCCCGGCTTCTCAGGCTGGGCGTTCATGGAAGCACATCCTCGCCTCGGCTTCCTACGAACCCAGGTATGTTGGTTTCTCAGCAGGAGCCCGGAACACTGGGGGGAGTGCTTCCTGCAGGCGCTTGTCATTGTACCTGGGCCCGATTTCACGGCTTTGCCCTCTCAGCATGGCGACTTCCCGGCTCCTCTCAGTGAGATTGTATCTTGCCAATTTCCGCTTTACTTGCAGTCCCTTTGTTCGTTCACGAGTTCTGCAAACGGAAAGGTCTCTCTTCTTCGCCCTGCGTTGCCCACCTTTAATCTT
Organism: Diplonema papillatum; assembly: GCA_030068145.1. Classification (NCBI taxonomy): domain Eukaryota; phylum Euglenozoa; class Diplonemea; order Diplonemida; family Diplonemidae; genus Diplonema; species Diplonema papillatum. Next base: position 66,169 of record JAPJBO010000676.1, read on the forward strand.
CACACAACAGTGACGACTTCCATCGAATGAAGTTGGGTTCGTGATAAAGCAGAGGGCTCAGGTGCAGCAGACGATGTTTGCACGTCAACTTTCGCTCAGCTGTCGGATGCAGACGCTCCGAGAAGTCAGAGACCTGACTGCTCATGTCGCACCACTGCTGCTTGGAGTGCAACAGGGGAACAGAAGCGCTCCCGACCAGCCAAGCTTAGCCGCTCGGCCTTTCCTCTCTGCTGCCCCTCCCCCCCCCCCCGTTTTCTAACTGACTACCGATAAACCAGACTCACACCGCTGTTCTGGCAGCAGGCACTCACTTCCAAGCTGATGATGGTCCGCCTTGTGTGTCCAGGCTTAAAGGACCGAAACACGGAGCAGACGAGACCAGTGCGGTGCTGAGCACATATCCATTCCAAGCACGTTCTTGCAATCCCCGATGAGAGCTTTGCTGGGAACTGAGGTTCTGGCCACCTTCTCGTGTTCTCCTGTAGTTTGTGCCTGCACGGGCCTCCACTGTAAAAAGCTACATGCCCCATCCTGCGGGCAGTGCGCTTTGAAGCACAGAAGGTCAGTCTGTGCTGATGTTCCCTGCTCGGACACGGTTGTAAGGGCCTTGAGGGATCTTCCTGTGCTCTGGAGCACGGGGTCCTGGCTGTGACGAGCTACGAACAGCCGCCTCATACACCAAACTGATACCGCTGTCCTGTTTGCAGACACTCAGGTCACGCGCAGATGATAGTATGCCTTATGTGCCCGTGGCTACAGATCGAAGCACACTAGCGGTCTTGAGTATGTACGTGAGTTCCAAGCACGTTCTTGCAACCCCCCTTCGCTCCCCTCCCGAGGCTTAAGTAATGCGCAATGGTCAGAGGGAAAATTAACGCCAACCCGCATTTATAAAGAACGCGAGCCCCCCATCACGCACACACAACAATAAAACGCACCGGAGCATCAGTCTTCAGCATTGCACTTTCGCTGAACGACAGGTGATCTCGCGTGCCGTCTCCATATCAGTAACGAGCAGCCGACATGAATGGCGCGTCAAAGCAGGTCCGTTGCCACGTGCTCCCGCACAGAAGATCCACTGGACGGCAAATCCAGCAACGCTGACCTCGCTGGAAATGGGCCTTGGCATTGCATGCAGCACACGAAACCCAGAACAGTGATGCCGGTATACCTCTGCCGAAACCTGGCAGGAGCTAGCGTGTGCCCTTCAGTAAAAACCTACGCGACGGGCATCATAGTTTTGGAGAGGTTTTTTGCTTTGTTTTTGTTTTTGTTTGTTTGTTTTTGTTCTTTTTTTTTATTTTTTTGAATGATGGTGCTGTGGCCTCAGTTTCCTTAGAACGTACCCCCGCTCCGTTAGAATACCTGTAGAGCCCTGCGAGGGTCCATTCTTCCCTTTTTTCTTCGTCCCCCCCCCCCCCCAAACCTACTGAATACAATCCTCCCCCTCCCTATTGTAGGGTGTCCGGGTTCCCACCCGTTGTTCAACCGAAAGCTTGGGCATGGTTGTAGGAGATGATCCCACAGACTCGGGTTGCACGCTGATGGGTGAGGTCCGTCTGGTGTATGTCCGTCGATGAATGCACCGAAACACGAAGCAGACGATGGACCCAAGGTGTAAGCCCTGACTTGAGCGCTACGAAAGTATGGTCCCCGTGCCTTGTGACCCGTGTCAGTGGGCAGCACGCCGAAGTCAGGCAGAACGCCGCCTCGGGTGCCTTGGCCCCTCTCACAGTTGAGCAGATGCCAATCCAAGCATGTTCATCCAAGCGTGTTCTTTCAAAACCCCCCACCTCCGCACCATCCAGAGCTCGGGAATCGAAATTTTGAATGGAGGCCAAGGGGCACACGGACGAAGTCTTCGTACACTATTTAGAGTTATGGTATTTGGAGCCACGCCAGCTCGAGTCAGTAGTCTAGGCCCTGACTATCGTCGTCGCCGCTCTGACTATTGTGGCAGCTCCTGCCCTTGATGCATGGTGAAGGCTACGAATACGTGGACAGCGTGTTCTTCTCGATGGTTGAGTGAAGTTGCACTCTTCTTTGTACAAGAGGACTCGCAGGTTCGGCCGTTGAGCTGAGGATATCCGATGCCATGGTCATGTTCCCTCTTTATAGCCAAGCAAGTACAAGGTTGGGACCGGCGCTTTCGACAAAAGAGACTCATCCTGACAACCCCCTCCACCCAACCCTATTCCTCACTGAGCAGGATGAATACCTCACCCCACCCTATTCCTCACTGAGCAGAGGATGAAAAACTGGAGATGTCCACTCAATAGAGGTGCGCCACTGCTTCACCACTTTTTTCGCGAGACAAGGGTTATGGATATGAGCTCTCCGGAGGTTCGGTTGGTAGGACTACTGGTCCGGGTGGAATCTTCACGGCAAGCCGCCCTCATTTGGGTTGATTCGTTTCGGAATGTAGGTGCGAACCTTGTGCGCTAGTTTCGTTCAGCGGCAAGTCTGACACTTGCTGTGGGAAAAGGAAGGAATAAACGAACGAAAACCTCGCGGAGTCCGCCCAGTAGAGCACCCTGTACAGTAGCACTATCAATCAGCTAGTTTCCTCTGTTCTCCGCGCAAGGTGGCCATGGTTCAATGGAGACCAACTTTTGCAAAGGTTCCACAACCGGGCAGAGACTGAGGCTGCCTGGCCCTGCCGTGCAACCTGTGCCTCACGACCAGTCACGACAACACTGGCGTAGGTTTACAAAAAGGGCAGCTGACAGCAGGTTGCGACGACAGAATGAATTTTTTGTATCAGCACCGTAGGAAGTACATGAGGGGGCTGCCAGCTGCAAAAGATCAAAGGAAGTAAATGTGCTGTAGCCCACACGAAACACAGGTGAATCCGGGTTCAGCGGCGGGCGTAAGCGTTCAACAAAAAGACCCACTTTGTAGTTGTATTGTTTCTCCCCCTCTAGCCTCCTTCGAAGTAAGCACAAGGCAGCCCCTCGAGTATTTTTGAAGTGATCCTGACGGGAACCCGCCTTCCACAACCGGACGAGTACCAGAGGACATACACACCAGACGAGCAGTCTAGCAGACTTGCTCTTGAACTACGACGACCACCACTACAACTATCGTCACAGACCGTTTCTGCTGTCAAGTTCAAACTACTACTACCACATTTGTTTTTTTCCTCGCAACTCTTTCCTTTTTCCCATCTCAGGCACATCATTTACACCTGGGAATATTTCCTACATCTAGCTTCATAGGCCTTGTTCTTGACGGCTTTGAAAGTGAACAAAACGAAACTACGAGCTGCAAACGCGAACAAGAACATTTCCGGAGTTTGGGTCGCGCACCTGATGAAGGAAACGACGGGCGATCCGCATCATCTGAAAGCAAAGAGCAAATACCCCGAGTCTTGTCCAGGGAAACGTTTCTGGGGAGGGTCCCCTTAATAACACCTTTTTTTGGCTTCCTTCAGCTTTCCCAAGTGCAGCTGTTATCCGGGAGTGTTCCCTGCCGTACACACGATGCTACTGTGGAAAAATAATGCTGTGGCACTTTTTGCTGTTGTCCTGAATGCTCTCGACCGCAACAATTCGAACGGCGAAACAGGTGCTCCCTTCCCGTGTGGTGACCACCACCTTTCAAGCGAACTTTCAATACGAAGTTGACCGCAAGGTCGCGGTCGTTGACCGGGTGACCAGTTTGACGGTCACCCTCGTGGCAGCTTGGAGGCGAGCAATTACACCTTGCTTCAGGACCGACTGACCCACGTCCAATCGCGGTTGACACAGAAACGTTCTCCCACTTCGGCCTTCAATGTCCTACCGAGATCTGCACTCATCTACTCCGGGTGCAGCCTCGGCTGTCGGATACAGAGGGGGGGGACTGCTACCCTGGTTCGTCACCCTCTTGAACACCACTCCATCTCAACCGGTAGCGGCCAGGAGAGTTGCGCCTCGTATCGGACCCGTGGTGTAATTGTTGGCATACTTCCCGTCTGGTTCGCCTGTTCCCAGCTCATGCACAGTTCATGTTTTGCCGCCTGAAACAACCTTCCCAGGACTTTACTTCAGGCCGCGAGGACGAACAAAAACGAAAGATGCCAATCTGCACGCCCATACATACGGGATCACAAAAAGTGGTCCGACGGACTGGCGCGACACACCCCTAGCACGAGTCTTTGTTTCCCGCAAAAAGACTTCGCAATTGGGCTTGCTGCATTGGCGGGGAGTTGTTTGCCAATGAGTACTTCACCATCCGTTTGGATTGGCTGATAATTTTGAAGCGTTTCATAGTAGGTGTGTCATCCCGTCTGTCCAGCTTCATTTTGTTCGTGTGTTCTTTCTCCGTTATCCTTGCCTTCGTTCTGTTTGTTGTTTGCATGTTTTGTGTTTTTCTTTTTTGTATAAGCACCTGCTTTGTAGGAGATACTCGAGGCCGCCAGTTGCAAAGTTTCAAAGGAGGAAATGTGCTGCAGCCCACACGAACCACTGGTAAATCTGGGTTTAGTGCCGGGTGGAAGCACTCAAAGAAAAGGACCCGCTTTGTAGTTGTATTGTTTCTCCCCCGTCTAGCCTCCGTCGAAATAAGCACCGGGCGGCCCCCTGCATTTCTTCTTCTGCTTTCGTTTCTTCTGTTTTCTTCTTCTTCTTTCTTCTTCTTGTTAATTTTTGCCAAACATGAAATGTTGGAAGAAATGAGAAGCTCGTCGCCGCAAACCGTGGCGTTTTCACTTGGCGTCCTGAATCCAGCTTTACGTAAAAACGACATCATTAGTTTTGTATCAGCCGCGGTTGTGCGAGTGGCGAGCTCTTATCTTCTCGCCTGCTGGTTCGAGCCGGTCTTTGCCCCATCCTGGCCCCAACGCCTGACTTTTCTTCGTTTCCTTTTTTGCGACCGACTCATATGCAACAAACTGGGACAAAGAAAGAAGCAAGTCTGGCCTGAATATTATGAATGAGCAACTAGTGGTTGTATGGGGGTGATTCAGAAGCCTCTCCCCGTTCAGCTGTCTAAACACGCTCCGGATCCAACTACCACGAGCTTGTTAACAGCGGCAGCATTAATATACGCTACCGGTGCTGGAATTACCGCGGGTGCCGGCACCAGACTTGTCCACCAGTTGTGTTCATTGACAGGTTCAGATATCATCAATTGCTTCTAACGTACGAAGTACGTGTCCAGGCTATTTCTCTTCGCTGCCTTAGCAGTGTTGCTGTTGGGCAATTTGCGAACCTGTGGCATCGTGTTTGCAAAGGGGAATCGTCGACAGCATCGCGACGCGATGCTGACCGATTGATTGTGGGTTTTCTATGCTCAACGAGGATGCGCACGGCGAGAACGGGTTGTCCCAAAGAAGCAGGACACTGCAGGATTTCTACAGTGGACCGGCGGCCATTAGCCGCACTTCTTGACCGCCAACCCTCTTCATTTGAAGATTCGATGCCAGCTAAGAAAAAGGAAAAAAAAAAAAAAAAACGAAAATCGAAAATGAAACAAACTAAGCACGGGCTTCGGAGAAAAAGAAGGTTTTGTCCCACCACCCACTATCCCCACGTTTCCTTTCACACCCAACTCCGCCATTTCCAGCAAACCTTAAGCACGCAGTATCATTCCGTTACGTCTTTACTCCGTCTTTTCTGTCGCCAGCAACCCCCCAACCCCACACCCCCCCCCTCCATCCTTTCCGAAAGAAGAACAAGTTTGCTCCGGTGGTACAGCATAAACTCATCGAAGACAGCGCTCGACTGTGGCGCTTATCGCCTTCGCCACGGTACCTGAGGCGTCACCACGCCCGTAGAGTATGAAAAGGGCTCAACGCAGTCGGGCCGGTGGCCTAGTCGAGCCAGTAGGTGAACCACGGCACGTACCGTAGAATGGCCCCCCGCCTGCCCGACTTGTGGGGTGCCATCCCTGGAGTAGGGGGGTCTCAGCCTTTGGCAAAGAGGTCAGAAAATCCGATCTCACGCTCGTTTTCGAGTTCTCCGGGCCGGTGGAGTCTCGAAGTCCGGTATCCCAAGATCTCTGATCCGCTTTTCAAGTCGTTGGCAGCTTAAAGATGTTACCGCATGGGTCCTGAATGGGCAGGAGCCAATAGGTTCCGGTGGGGACCTTTTGTTCGACGGAGGAGCCTTCTGACAGCCACCAAACCTCGGCTGTCCAAAGGAGTGCATCTCAGCATCGCATCGTGTGGTGGTGGCATGCTAGTGAGCAGCTGGTAACAGCCGGAAGCCAAATGAACGGGGATTTCGGTCTCATGCCTATTCTACACCTCTCGTATCACTGCACAAAGTCAGACTAGAGTCAAACTCAACAGGGTCTTCTTTCCCCGCTGACAATTTCAAGTCCGTTTCCGTGACTACGTGGGACAGAAGGAATCTCATTGGTCCATTCATCCACGTCTTTAATTAGAAGACGAGGCATTTAGCTACCTGCCCATAGGACAGCTTGCGGCTCCAGCCAGGAACCGGGCGCTGATCGTCCGTCCTGGCTACTAGTAGAGGGGAATATGAACGAACGCACACGAAGAGAATGACAAAGAACAGTCTAAAGATTGAGTTGTTTAGTAGCGCTGAGTGGTTTTGTTTTCTTCTTTGTATCTTTGTCTCCTTTTTTAACCCCACCCCGTTACTTTTTCTTTCCCCCAACAAAACTACGCATTTCTTTGTCCTTCTCCTCTGCTGGTTTTTTTTCCCCTCGAGTATATTTTATCTTCAACGACGAAGGCCCCGTCGAGCACCCACCAAGCCTCCTTTTTCACTTGGCGCTCTTTTGTTTCTTTCGCCCCGCCCAGTCTGCAGACGCTCACATCCTGAAGTGGATGATGTACCTGGGCGTGGATAAAGGGAAGAGAACACATCAAGACAAGTCAAAAGGTGTGGGCCAGGCTAGATTTGGGACGGCTCCCTGGGATAGACGGGGTAGTCACGCCACAGCAGTCCTAGGGCGCTCTCCCCACCCACGCCTGTATGGGTTCTCGTGGCCATTGCTACCCGCGCTCACTCTTCCCGAGAAGACATCAAACCACGCCAGCGTCAGGTGGGCCGATCCGGGGCAGCTCCCTGGTTGGGACAGGAGCGGGGGTTGTCACGCCTTAGCAGCCCGAGCCTCTCCCCACCCACCTGTATGTGTTCTCGCAGCCGTCGTGTTGCTGCGCTGATCTTTCCCGAAAGAGAGAGAACGCAACGCAAAAAGAGTGTTGCGCCTTAGCAGTCCCAGGCCCCGGTCCCACCCTCCTGTCATTCTGTGTTCTCGTTGTCATCGCTATCGCGCTGACTCTCCGAAGGAATCAGCCAAGAAGTACACCGTTCACCAGCCGTTGTCGACCAGTCGACAGGGTCTCCAGCTCTCGAACGCGCCGAAGAACCACCTTGGCCCAAATGGAGAGCTCAAACCGTCGTGATTCAAGAACGGAGCTAGGTGAATCAGGGTGTACGCAACCAACCTGTTCTGTAAGTAGCAGGTGTTTCCACGTGTTATGGAGACAAAGCTTCGTACCAGGTGGGTCGTTTACTGCCCACAAGCTTTTGCGAAAAGAGCGCCGCAGAGTACGCCCACTCTTGGGGGGCGACCAGAAGGAGGATATACGAGCAGTTTGCAGCTTCACACAGAAGCGCAGGTAGACCAACAAGCAGAACCTTTTCGAGACGCGGGTTCAGCCCCGCCTGCTCCAACCAAGCACACCCAACCCCCACCCCCCCCACCTCCCAACCCCGACTGAGACTGCTCAGGCACGTTGTTGTAGGGGGCTTCCTCTCGAGACGGATTAGCATGTTCCTCTCGCAGCACGGGTGAATCCAGGTTGTAGCGAAAGGCGAAGCCGCTTGGCAAATCAGACTCGCTGTCGGCAGGCACTAATTTGGCCTAATTTGCCCGTGGCTTCAAGGACCGAAACACGGCGCAGATAGGACACCAGGGCACACATATCCATTCCACGTTCTTGCATCCCCCCCCGACCTCCATACTTTCCCCGTCCTCGTCGGTGCGTTTTCTTCTTCGTTACTCAAATTTCTAACTTCTGTTTTTTTTTTCTTTGCTTTTTCCTGTCCTCTTCAGAACCGTATTTCATTGGTAGGTTTGATGCGTCGGTTGCCCCCCCCTTCTTTTACCTTTCATTCTTGCCGAGCGAGGAAATTTAAGGTAATGCCAGGGGATGGCCGCCGTTCGAAGAGAGTACCAGACGGTCGGTGCTTAGTGCGCGCGGTTCAGGGAGACTGTCGGGCATCAATGCTCAGCGAGAGAGCGCCATCATCCAAGGTGAACCTTAGAAAATCGGTGCCGGGCAATTGGTGCATTGGGGCGCAATCCGGTGTGAGTGCCAGAAGGTCGGTGCTTAGTGCGAGCGCGGTTCAGGGAGACTGTCGGGCATCAATGCTCAGCGAGAGAGCGCCATCATCCAAGGTGAACCTTAGAAAATCGGTGCCGGGCAATTGGTGCATTGGGGCGCAATCCGGTGTGAGTGCCAGAAGGTCGGTGCTTAGTGCGAGCGCGGTTCAGGGAGACTGTCGGGCATCAATGCTCAGCGAGAGAGCGCCATCATCCAAGGTGAACTTTAGAAAATCGGTGCTTGGTGAGCACGATTCAGAGATCGCGCTTTGAAAATACTGCCAGGAAATCGATGTAGCAGAAGCGCAATCCAAATGCGAACGCCGGGCAATTGGTGCATTGGGGCGCAATCCGGTGTGAGTGCCCAGGAAGTCAGTTGGACGCGATTCGAAGACTGCTAGAGATTCGATGCTTCGCAAGAGGGGACGCCAAAGTAAATGCCGAGATATCGGTGCAGAAAGCGGGTGCAATTCAATGTGGCTGCCAGGACATTGGTGCATATAGCGTGCGCAATCCAATGAGTCAGTGCCAGACTGGAGGTCGTGGCTCCTTCGAACACAAAACGGTCTAAACCCACTTTTTGCTTGTCGTTTATCAATGACCCACGCCACCTGCAGTAGCCGGCATCAAAGGGTTCAGTCTCTGGGGTTTTCTTTTTCCTCGGCCCCCCTCCCCCCCTTTTCCCCATCACTGGGTTCGAAAATGTCGAAGTATCAGCCGCCGCACAAGCGAACTGCTGAAGATAAGGAGAAAGTATGTTCACATTTTCGACAGGGCCGTTTCTTCGTGAGCGGCGCAAAAGAAGCGTCGTGCTACACGGGGCCAGGCTATCTATCTGTGGCAACAACCACCATGCTCCCGACTGAATGATGCTGAAATTATTTCCTTGAGATTACAGGTGTACTGAAGGGAACAATTCCGGAACAACGGTTGCACATGAAAGAGAATTCGAAGCCAGTGAAAAAAAAGTGCTTATGCAGGAAACCCCCCCAGAGAGGTTTAAACCCTGCACCCGCGAAGACCAAAAGTTTGTAAGTGCAAGCCGCAACTCCGCATAGTTTCATCAATACCCGCACCACTACAGCAAGCAACGCTCCTGAAGCAGGAAGCCGAAAGGCTGGCGCAGAGGCAGCAAAAGCCGTCGGACGCGCAGCAGGCGCAGCAGCCGCCGCCGCAGCATTTCGCGCACCACCAACACCACCACCACCACCAGCACCACCAACAGCAGCAGCAGGGCCCCGCCCGGCAGGCCGCGCAGCAGCCGCCGTTCGCGCAGCAGCAGCAGCACAACAGCAAGCCGGGGCCGTACGCCCAGCAGCCGCAGTTCTCGCCCCAGCCGCCCCAGTCGCAGTACGCGCCCCCTCAGCCGCATCAGGCGACCCCCCCCCCGGGCGCCGCTGCGCAGCAGCAGCAAGGGTACGGCTCCCCGGCGCAGTACGCGCCGCACGCGCAGCACCAGCACCAGCACTACCAGCAGCATCAGCACGCGGGGTACCAAGCCAGCGGCCAGCCAGCGGCGCAGCAGCAGGCGTACCGGCAGCCTGTGCAGTATGCTGCCCAAATGGCGCCGGCTCCGCACGCGCAGCATCCGCAGTTGCAGCAAGCGCACCCCGCGCAGCAGCCGCCGGCGCAGCACACGTCGCCGCAGCACCAGCAGGCTGCCCAGCCGGTGGCGCCGCAGCAGCACCAGCACCACCAGCAGCACCACCAGCACTACCAGCAGCCGCAGCACCACCAGCAGCACCACGCCCTCTATCAGCAGCCGCACGCACACGCGCAGCAGCCCGCGGCGCACCAGAACAGCAACAACCACGCCTACAACCACCACCACTACCCCCATCAGCATCAGGCGCAGCATGCCCACCAGCATCAGGCGCAGCATGCCCACCAGCACTCGTCGCCCGCTGCGCAGCCGACGCAGCAGCAGCCACAACCGCAGCCGCAGCCGCAACAACAACCACCGCAGCAGCCACAGCCCCTCCATCAACAACAGCATCTACAACAGCAGCAAACCTCGCCTCACTTCCAGCAGCAGGCGGCGGCGTACCAACAACCGCAGCAGCCGTATTATCAGGCGGCCTACGCGCCTCCTTCCTCGTACGCAGCCCAGCTTCAGCAGCAAGCGCAGCAGCAGCAGTACCAGTCGCCGACGCAGTATCAGACTTCGCCGACGACGCAGCAGCAATCGCCGACTCAACCTCACAACGTGGTTCCGCATCATCACCACCATCACCACCAGCAGCAGCAGCAGCAGCAGCAGCCACACATCCCACCGCAGCCTCACACGGCGACCGCGCAAGCACAGCCTGCAGCAGCCCAGTATCAATCGCCTCATCATCACCAGCACCATGCTCACTCCGCGCATCACCAGCAGCGCAATGGTACCGTCTACTCTGCCGCTGCACAGCCGACGCACCCGCAGCAGCAGCAACCACAGATGCAGCACCAGCAGCAGCATCAGCATCAGCAGCAGCACCACCAGAACCACCACGCTCAGCACCAGCAAACCGCACCGCAAGCAGCACCTCAGCAACCGCCGCCTCACCATCAGCCTGCACCTGTCGACGACACACCTCGACGGAAAGAGGTGACGAAGGAAGCAGCTCTGCCGACGTACTCTCCACCTGGACGTCAACAACCCCCGCAGCAGCAAGCTCCCGTGTCTCAGGCTCTTCCAGCGCCGGTGCCAGGTACTGAACACAAACTCCACCCACTAGGACTCTCCTTTTGTTTTTCGAGCGTGCCAAGATCCGGGTGGGAACGATTGTCACTATTGGGACCTCAGGCAAAAAAGGATTCGCCCCCTGCTTTCCCATTGGTACGTGCGAGCGTGTAAGCAAAAACTGGGGTTCGTCGCACGACGTTGGGGGTGCGGTTTTTGCAGTTCACTGAGGGAATAGGAGCAAGATGCATGGCTGGATGAGCACGACCACCTCGAATCGACACCAGGAGAATTCGGGTGGAGCTGGCTTCTACAACTAGTAATAATAATATTCCGGTAAAAGGTAGCACTCCTCAACGAGCCCGAACCAACAGGATCCAAGAATGTCAGTCACACCTTCCCGATTATTTTTTTGAATCCTTCAATCCCGAGTAATCGACGACACCCTTCGATACGCACCCTTGGTTGGTACGCGTGAGCGATGTGTCTGAAGTGCCGGTCTTTGAGCTGCCTTCATCGCGCCGTCTTGCGAGCTTGCACCCCGATAAACCCGGAGGTACTGTGTGGGCCACAGCCCGCTCGTGCCTCACACTGTGGCTACCCCAGGTGCGGTGTTCTTTGAGACACCGAGAGTCGGGCCGGGTCGACTGACGTTGACCTTATAGACCGAATACCCTGTTTGCAGTTGCATCGTCCACACCGCCCGGGTATTTCCCTTCAATGAAGTCTCTGAAAAGAACGGCTTGTTTCTTTTGTGAACTTCGAAATGCTCTACTCTGCGGAGAGAGCAGCCAAGTTGGGAGGTACAACACGCTCATCAATTTCACTCTCAGTCAAACCCGACGCTACGCCACTCCGCAGCCAACTAAGCGCAAAGGTATGCATTTTTGTCCGACGGTGGGACAACCTCAATTGCGTGTTCAGCGAGAAGGAGAACAGGGGCCTACTGCCCCGCCACCAACCTCGACCGGAACACGGCAGACGGGACCAGTGCGGTGTTGAGCACGTATCCATTTCAAGCACGTTCTTGCAATCCCCCACCGACCTGAGCCATAAAGGGTGTGCACACAAAGAACAAACACTTGGAGTTTGAAGCTAGCTTGCACTTGCACTCTACGGTTCGTCTCTTTTGGCCACAGGAGCTCGTCACGCGCAATGGAGGCAAGGAGCCGGCGCCGCCCGAAGCGAAGCAGAGATCGCAACCGCCCGGCCCGCCGCCAGTTCCGCCCGTGCCGTCGCCGCCGCCGATTCACGACGAAGACCGGCCCGTCGTCGAGATCGAGATCGGAGAGGTATTGTCGTTGTCTTCTTTTACATAAGCGCCAGCTTGAAAGGAAATGCTCGACGATGCTGCCCGACAAAGAACAGAAGGGATCCCAAGTGCTGTAACTACCGAACCACGTGTTGAACGGACGTGAGGTCATGCGGGTCTACCCCTACACGACAAATCACACAAACACAACAGGTCAAAGTCCTGAGTGAGAAAACAACACACGGTGGTGAAAGCGAAGAACAACTTCGTACGGTTCCGCGGCGGAAGAACGGTTTCGAGATCCGTTTCGCCACTGTCGGCTGGAAACCACAACCAGCTTGTCGCACTATGTCCATATTCCAAGCTGGGGACGACACTTGACTCATCGTTTTGTTATGAATGTGTCTGTTCGGCTAATCTCGAAAATGGGGGCCACCGTTGACCTTCGAGTTTTGTAAATTCGTTGTTACTACGAGGCATCCACGACACACAGCCGAGCGTGACGGACTTTTTCCTCTCAATCTACGGCTACGACGGAACGAAGCAGCACGAGGGGCACACGCTGGATCGTTATTTGTGCTACGCTGCGCAGCGGGATTTGCAAGTGAACATCAGCCATTCGTGGGCCGACGACTCGACGGTATGCCTCGCGGCGACACAACCTTGTTTGTGCATCTTTTGGCGCTGTTTTGGCGATAGCCGGGACCTCTTCCCCCTGGGACCTCTTCCCCCTGGGACCTCTTCCCCCTGGGACCTCTTCCCCCTGGGACCTCTTCCCCCTGGGACCTCTTCCCCCTGGGACCTCTTCCCCCTGGGACCTCTTCCCCCTGGGACCTCTTCCCCCTGGGACCTCTTCCCCCTGGGACCTCTTCCCCCTGGGACCTCTTCCCACTGGGGGACCTCTTCCCCCTGGGACCTCTTCCCCCTGGGACCTCTTCCTGGGACCTCTTCCCACTGGGGGACCTCTTCCCACTGGGACCTCTTCCCCCTGGGACCTCTTCCCCCTGGGACCTCTTCCTGGGACCTCTTCCCACTGGGGGACCTCTTCCCCCTGGGACCTCTTCCCCCTGGGACCTCTTCCCCCTGGGACCTCTTCCCCCTGGGACCTCTTCCCCCTGGGACCTCTTCCCCTTGCTGCTGGGAAGAGTCCACCAAGGCGCACCCCTTCTGCTCTGTCCGGTTCTGAGATCACCCCTGGCGATTCCTTCGGAGCTCGTGGCTCTCATGATCCGCAGTCGGCACATGTTTTCTTCATCGTTTTCTTTTTTCTTGTGTTAACAATGCATTGTTGGTACTAAGAATTAGTAGTTGGCAGCGTACTACATGAAACTTACCAAAGCAGGTGAGTTCCGCTAGTGCGCACAAACAAAAGAAAGCGCCATACTAATTTTTGGAAGTACGCGCTGGGAAAGCCTGCTACACGGGAGCCAAGCTTCACGTGTTCGGCGGTACTGCAGAGCCACGGGCCTACGGGTCAAGTGGCTACCGATTTCCCAAACTAAGGCATCAGGGCTTGGCGCACCTTGGGGCTTGGCGCTCGCGCTGAACACAAGCTCGTCGAGACGGTCAGCCACAGGGCAGAGCGGACGGGGTTGTGGCACTGTGCTGCCTCCGACTCAAGCTTTGCAGACCGTCACGTTCCTGGACCAGGAGCGGCGTTTTTCTTTTTTCTTTTTTCTTTTTCTTCTTCTTCTTCTTCTTCTTCTGGAAGTACACGCACAGTTGCCAAAGAAAAGAAGAGTGCCGGCGACATCTGCTGCATCGGGAAAGGCCGAAAGAAAGAACTGCGAAGGGGCTCCCACACAGTGGACCAATGCTACCCACGTTTACCGCGGGAAGCGTCCGCACCGTGATGTGCCTTGGTCTGTGGTGGGTACTTGATTGATGATTCGCAGGGGTCCAGCACAGCTTACGTGGAGCAGGCTTCACCTGGTAAGCTCGTGCTCGAACGAAGGATAGAAAGAAGGTAAAAAAAGAGCTTGAGCGCCGAAACAAACCCCCCAAGTTCCCCTCCCACAACTAGCAAATCCCGCTCCATTCGTACAGGCGCTGGACGACGGCAGGGAAACAGCGTATCCGTGCATCCTCCTCCTGCCGTGGACCCGGCGGGATTTTGTTGGAAAGCGCGTGTTCATTCCCGCAGCGAAGCACGTCGAAGAAGACGAGATCCTGATCGTCGCCAACCTCGCTGTTCCTGAGGCATGCCCCCACCCCCTCCGATTTGATTGTAGCGCACCCGCCTCTTTAACTCCAGCTTCTGAGGCTGAACCTTACCGTGCGGGAGTGGCTAGAACACCACCTTTGAAGGATGGTCGTCGTTGACACGGGCACGCCCTCTTTAACTTAATCAGCTTCTGAGGCTGGACCCCACCGTGTAGAGGCCACCGACGACGCACACGTTTGTAATACACCTTGTTACACCTTGTTACAGGACAAGTGGAAGCTGCAGAACATCAACCACGGGAAGGTGCACGCGATGCGGCTGCTGCACTCGGCGATGGTGGTGCCGTACGACCCGAACAAGAAGACGATAAAGGTTCTCGAGCGCGTCGTGAGCGACGGGGCCCTCGCGTTCCTGGGCGAGGCGGCGTACGTGATCCACGCGAAGCGGCGCGCGGCGGAGCTGCGGCCGTTCCTGATCCGGATGACGTCGGAGGAGGTCGAGTGCGTGACGCAAAAGTTCAAGAACGACTGCGGCGTGAAGTGGCTGAAGATCCGGAAGGAGTTCCCCGGCTGGGCCCGGGACCTCGTCGCGTGGCACGACTTCGACGCGCTCACGAAGATGATCGGCGGCATCAACAAAAAGGAGTTCAAGTGGCAGAAGACCAAGTGCGGCTACGGCGGCTCGCCCCGGTTCGAGAAGGGTGACTTCGAACACCCCGCTGCCATCGCCGAAAGACACTTCCTCTCCAGTCGCCGGAATAAGGTGCGCGGGTTTTACAGTTTACTGTAATTACTGTGATTATCTTGCCTTTTGTCTGCTATGGGCGACGGGGTTTCAAATTCCGGCTTGCATGGATAACGTAATTTCAGGTTCGACTACACAAATGGGCTACTGGTTGTTTGTTTGTGTGGGTGCTTTGTCCTATCTCTTCAGCTGCGGGCCCTACCATAGACTTTATTGAGCGTCCTCGACGTCCATGCTTTGAGCACGTGGCTATCCGCAGTGAAAACGAACCAGGAGGAAGCAAGCCGTCGGGGTCTGCTTGTTCAAACGTTCTGATGATCCATAATCGGTGAAACCTAAGGTGGCGCAGACTTGAAAAAGACAAAGCACTTGCGCAGCAAAATATATTGGTAACGGGAAGAGTGTCTAGGACCAAATTGGGATCCAAACCACAATAAACGCTGCAAAATGTTAAGAGCATGCCTTTCTCGACAGATTTGTGCCCCTATATCCCAGTTTGGGATGTATGTGTTAGCATTCCTGGCGGTTTACAACATTGCTGCTGAAGTGACGGCCCCAATGGCAAAACATTGTCAATGAACCGGCGGCTACGCCCCGGCGTCAGTTTGGCTTGCCGGCATGCTCACGTTACCGTGTGCGCGTGTGGACGAATCCGCAAGCCGTACCCGATTCCCTCGGGCTGAAAGGCGGCTCGTGGTTCTGCCTCCAGTTTTGAAAGACGACCTCAACTGCACAGTCGCTGAGCCTGACGATCACGAAGGAGAGCCAAGAGAAAGCGTGGCGAGGCGACGTCGTGGTCTGCCCGGATGCGCCGAGCCTTCCTGGCATCGCGCACGTGTTCTTCCTCAGTTTGACCGGCGGAGCCTACAACCTGCTCCAGGCCCCCGATAATTGGGTATGTCTCCCCCCTCCCCTAACATGAAACCAAGACTTTCCCCCATTCCAGGACTTCGCATATGCGGCAGGCTGCCCTCACAGGATTTCCTTCGATCTTTTGGTACTTGAACCTGGTCAGGGGACTTTAGCTCTTTGTCTGACCGAGCAAAAAAGCCGGTTTCAGCCAAAACCCCGGTTTTGGGGCTCTGCGGTGCCTGTGGGTGTCTGAGTGCCTGGAACCGTCGCCCGCGCACGCAAACAAGGGGACGGAGGGGGGTCACCCCCCATGCAAGCAGTTTGATTTACCGTACCCTTCGGCGGGGGGTGAAGCTCGGACCCGGGGTCGTGCGGGTAGGGCCATGTACTTGCATTTTTACTGAAACCTATCTACCGGTAAAACCTAACGGCAAAGGTGGTCTGTAGGAAAAAAGTCAGCGAAAAAAAAATTTTTTTGAGTGCCGGAATGACCTAAAAACCGCGCTTCGCAAATTTTTTTTTTCGCCCCAATTTCCCAGCGGGTTCACCTTAGAGAATCTGGTGACCACCCAAAAAAAACTTAAAACCCCTGCTTGGCCCTTGGCCCAGAGGCCCAGATCTTATGTTCCACCCTGGGGGGGTGGTGAGATATAAGCTTGCGGTGGTGGTGTGCACGTCTATCAAACTACGGAGATGGCAAGTGACAAGCTTCGAATTGCAGTGACACACCGTGACGCGCCATGTAGCTGCAGTCACTGTACAGTACAGGGGCCACTTGAAATCATAATTTATACACTATTTTTATTTTTTTGAAAAACCGAAACCCGGTTTCTGAAACCGGGAAACCGGATTTCCAAAGTCCCCTGAACCTGGTGCTGCACACGGCGACCTCATGCCCACACGTGCTCTGCGGAGTTTACTTCGCAGCAGTCACCGCAGCAAGATAACAGGTCAGAGCGTTCTAGCGAGTCGCAGTCAGAAGTACCATTAACAGGTTGCTCACGGTTGTGGGGGCCTACTCTCGACACACTTGCCTGTGCTCTCGTAGCCTGAGTGGTCCAGACTGTGATGCTACGAACAGCCGCCTGAAACTCACACTGCTGTTCTGACTGCTGACACCCAGGTTCCGCTTCTGTATTAAAGGGCTGAAACCCGGGGCAGATGGGGTTAGTGCGGGGTTGAGTGCTTAGCCATTCTAAACACGTTCTTGCAATCACCCCCCACTTCGCCGCTCATCCCTTTCCTGGACAACATCTTCCTCGAAGAAGACTTGATGCTAGCATCACGTGCGTGCGACACACCACAAGCGCTGTGGACTGGAGAAAGAAAACAAGCCCTTTGCAGTCTGCTGGTCGAGTGGACCACAATTTCACGAGCCTTCAAGAACGTTGCGTTTCATCATCATCGAGCTCCTTTGTACACACATGTCGCGCCGTAAACTAAGGCAGGACCGAACTTTTAGAGGAAAAACGAAGAAGAAATTGACATCCTGTTCTCTCTATCTGTTATGTCGAGAGCGCGACTCAATTGTTCAACACCTGCAGAACCTCTCGGAAATACCGTTCAGAGAGATCGTGCAGAAAAGCGACTCGTTCCACGAATGTATGCCTTTTTTCTAGACTGCTTCGAACGTGCTTTTTCTTTTGTACCTACTGGTATGATGATAGCAGATCGTAGAAATATCTTCACCCCCTACGACAAACACACCAGAGTATCTGCCTGACCTTTCTAGTAAAGTTTTTACCTTCGATTTTTGCATCTTGCGATCGTGAAGACGAGGCGGCAGACGGACCCAGTATGCGCAGTAGGAGGAGGAAGTAGTTTTCTTTTTTCATACGCACCCCTATGCGTCATGGGGGGGTCTTCACATGGCGACATTGACCGCACCTTAATTGAGTCGCGGTCGCCGATCCCCCAACCGCCAGCATCATGTACTTAACGCGACGCGGAGTCCTGACAGCACTGCCCGGCGAATAGAGGGCCACAAGAGTGGCAAATCGACCGGTCGGGGGGTGCTTAGTAGCCGATGGCCTGATGGCTGAGTGCACACCTAAGCACGGCTGCATCCTCGTGTTGTAGCCGTGTTGTGTGTAAGGCTTCGTGGGGGCCTGGTCAACCACCTCATCCCAATAGGCACAAACCTTTCGCGACCCGTGATTGGACAGTCGGGGGTCTCCGTGAAGAAGAGAAAAGTAAATCAAGACCTGCCCCCTACGCCTGCTGTCTCCGGCGCTTCGGCAGACGACACATAATACCACTACCAATGCCCGAAAGGAAGCTGGAACAGTGGTGTGTATGGCACCGGGACAGTGTCCTGCACTGCCAGGTCTGCAAGAGTGCGCTGTCGGCACACCGTGACCAGAGAATCCAGCAATGTCTCCCCTGTGGACGCATCTCCTTCCGAGAGTGCTTGAAAGTACCCATATCAAGTGGGCGGACCCCTAACAACTTCACCCTCTGCGACGATTGCTCGAAAAAAGGCCGTCCTCAGAAAGGGCGGCCTTTTTTATTTTATTTCTTCTTTTTTCATGCGCACCCCCAGCTTTCTTCTACCGGTTCAAGCAGTCGTTTGCTGTTGGGTGCCTGGAAAGGAAGAGCGCTGAAGGGAGAGCGACATGAACCATCGGAGAAGCCCGTGCTTCTGGTTTCGAAGCCGCGACACCGAGCGCCACAAACCTGTCTGCAGAACGTGGGTCACTCGTTTGGTTCTACTCTCCGCGGGGTCTCGGTTCCTACACTAGCCAAGATATCGAGAGCCAAGCCACGAGAGCCCGCCGTCTTTGTGTTCCAAGAACATCAAGAAGAACCTGCCACCACGAGGTTGTTCGACATGCTGCTCTCAGCTTCTGGCAGTGACGAAGCAGGTTGACGGGTGCCCGGTAGTGGGAGCCATCAGGGTTCTTGCTCATATGTTCGACGCAACATCTGCAACATGCTGTCGACGTAGCGGCAGTCACAAGCATTGGAAATGCCCAGCGGGGGTAGCTCGTTCCCTGCGCTTTGGACTCTTTGTTCGTTCTACTTCGTTGGGTATCCCTACCCCCCTCTCCTTGTTTGGACGCTGTTTTGGTGCTGGCTGTAGGCCAGGTCGCCGTGTAGCTACAGTAGGAGTGTAGTTCCTGATCGATGTTCGCGGCGTTCCCCGACAATTGCAGTCATCATTCGTCCTGGACGGAGCTCGCCTATCTTCAGCTGAGATGGATTCAGCTGGAGCTGGGCCAAGTCGTCTTCATGGACTCCCTTTTGCCAGTTGCTGGGCAAATGCTGCGGAGCTGGCCGGATCTCTCGGCCTGCTTGTTTTTCTCGCGATTGAGGGGACCTCTGTACAGCTCCGATTCGAAACCCTGGATTTAGCTCTGTGGAAAAACAGTGCGCGCATAAGAAGGCTGCAGATTTTAGCAACCGGCCACTGTTCGATGCGCGAAGCTTCCACTTTCCCCGGTGCTTCGTAGCTCTCCACGTCATCCGGCCTCTGGATCTGTGCACAGGGGACGTAGTCAGTTTCCTCCCTTCTGTCTTTTCCTTTTGGTCTTGGTTGTCAGCGCTTGTATCTGTTGTTGCTGTTTGACACCTTGAGCAGGTCGGTGTTCCTCTTTGGCTGGACCGCTGTCTCACTCATGACTTTGTCTGAAATGTCGTACCCTTGCATTTGTTCGAGGTAAGACTCGTTTGTAGTACCGCACGATGGTAACAGAGAAGCCGTCACCTGGCTTTGGCTTGAATAGAAGTACTTCCATCCTGACCTGGTTTGGTGAAGCGCAAGGGGGCACGTCTTTCTACTTCACCTGAACCAAATCAAGGCTCTTGGTGGGTGCGGACATTCGCGTTCTTCTCTTTTGTTTGTGCGCACAAGCGGGACTCATTTGGTAAGTTGCATGTAGTACGCGGTGTCAACTGCTAATTTTAAATACGGACCATGGTTTACACAAAAGACTTTAACCATGGTTATATGTCGACCGATACTTTTCGCTATTTTTGAAATATTTTCATATCGATTCGATTTCATATCAATTCGATATATCGAAGTCTTGAAGCTATCGATGTCAATATATCGCTATCGATGAAATTTTCATCAATAAATCCGAAATTTTTTCAGCCGCCCCGAGTGAGTCGCTGATAGTGTATCAGTGCAGCTGTTAGCCATTGAGGGGTCGTGGAGGTGACGGCACCGCTGTACCTCGACCCGTGCGGGATGAAAGTTCTGAAGAAATGTGGAACGGCCATGCCCTTGGAAGACATAACGGGATCCCTTCCCGACAAGTTTTCGAACGAGGAGAAAGAGTACATCAAGGCAAGGCGGCTTGGGCCACACATGCGACACCGCAGAACCCTTCTGTTTGGTCGCGCTACCCCAATGTCGCGATGACTGGGCCTCCTCTCTGTGTCCCCGGCCTCGACGTTTCCTGCATCGCCGAGGCAGTCATAACGCCAAACCGCTCGTCGACCGGGGACGTGCTCAAGTCTCGCCTGAGGACGTCCTTAGTGCGGCTTCCCGAGACGGCGCTGAAACCTTTTTCACTGTACCGGGGCAAAACAAGGTTCACACTTGAGGAAATAACGCTAGAGTATGCGTGCTCCAAGCTGCCTTGAGCATCCGTCTAGTTCTGCTGTATGCCTACTCCGCCAGAGCCTGTCAACAAACATTCCTCCTTTCTCTTCTTGTTCCAGGGGTTCGCAGCGGTAGTTTGGGTTAGAATGCAAAGATTCTGGGCGATAATCTGCATCGCCGGCGTCACGGTTATCTCTTCGCACGCAATCATCCACCTGCTTCTCAAACCGGAGAGCACTGGAGACCAGCGCCCAACAACAATAACTCCAGGATACGGGCCTCGAGACGGGCGCATTGGAGTGGATGGACGTCATAGCGCCCAGTGGGCTACATGGTTGCCGCAAACAACACGGAACCGATGATCTCGTCTGGCACCTCGCCGCACTCATCGAGGAAGCCCAAATAACGGGACAACGGTCTGGCGCTGGACTTCCAGAAGTGCTTCGACTCAGTTCCTGCGGATAGCGTTTAAGCTCGCTGAAGAATTGGGATTCCATCCAACAGTCCTCAAAACTTTGCGGGCCGCATAAGCGAACATGCAGCGCCATTTCCGTGCTGGGAGCAGCATTGGAGAAGGTTTCGTACCCACAAACGGGATCATGCCGGGGTGCCCAAACAGCGTGGTGCTTGTAAACGTGTTGGTCAGTGTATGGATGAGACACATCGCTGACATCGAAGCGGCGATTCCTCTATCCTACGTCGACGACCTATATGCATTGCTGAAGAGCTGTGCGAGCACAGACTCGCATTCCCGTCAGCCCGGCGAACTCGCTCGACCGTCGAACTGCTTCTTTCAAGCTCGCACAGCTCTTCAGCAATGCATAGAGGCAGTTCGACGGTCGAGCGAGTTCGCCGGGCTGACGGGAATGCGCCCTCGAGCAGGATCGCACAACGGAACGCAGATTCTGAGGCAGATTAAGGAGAGCCTTCCTCCCACTTCCTGCACAAGCGAGGGACATGGCGACCAGCATGGCAGCCGGGGCAAAGAGGTATTATGGTGCAGCAGTAACGGCTATACGGAAGGCAGACGCTGCGCGATTGAGGAGACTCTTCACTGCTGCAGTATGGACGGGCGGTCCCCGCCGAGCACAGGAAGCCGTGCTACACATCTTGCACCACGGGCACAGGCTGGACCCCAACATCGAAGGATCACGACGTGGGCTGAGCAGAGCAAGAAGTGGGATCACGTCCGGAGACTGGCGCGAGTGTCGTGGCAGCGAGATGGCGAGCTAGCACAGGTACGTGGGCCGTTTGCGTTTTTCAAGGAAGCCTTGGAGGACTTAGGTTGGCGGTGGACGGGCCCGACGACAATCGCGTACGAAAACGAAGCCGGCGAGACGGTGACCCACGATGCAGCACAAACGGGCAACACGAAGCTTCTACAGCACGACATACGACATGCGGGAAATGAGGAAGCTGGCAGCAAGGAGACCGGCGGACTTTGACGGAGCGCAGCACGGCATCGACACATGGGCTACGAGGCACCTGCTGGAAAAGCGGGAAACGCCGCTGACTGCTTACCAAGCAGGAATGCTCCGGACGGTCATTGCGGGGGCCACACCGGCCACGGGACGAACCGGGCTAGAGGTGACATGCAAGTACTGCGGCGTAGGAAAGCGAGACTATCGAACACCTTTTCTGGAGATGCATGGCGTGGACACAAATACGGTCCGAATATGCTGACCTGGAGAACATCCAAAGCCGTGTTTACGCCTTTGTGGAGTCGTTCCACTCTGCCCCCGAGCTCCACTCGGAAACCCGCTACCTACTGACGAACACCAGCGCCTCCGCATTAAAGAGAGACTGCGGACGTTCTTCGTTGCGGTACTGGTAGCCAGACAGGAGACAGACAATATGCTGGACCGAGCCCGCGACACCACTGAACGTTGAAGTATCCGCGGGCCGGGTTTTGAGCGTGCCAGACGTCCCACACGCCGCAACCACCTCAAAGTGGAAGTACGGCCCATGTCTCTGGACAGCCTTCACGGGCTGGCTTAAAACACTCAGGTGGGCACCACCAGGGCAGGATACTGGAATCAGCTATATGGAGCTAGCTGTAGCCTTCGAGCTGGAAACGGGGATCAAGCTGCTCCCGGTGAAGAATCGGTTCTACGCCCCACCGCCAGAAATTCCAAGAGGGAAGCAAACTGCAGCACAGGACACGCTCCCGGACGAGGAAACCGCGGACGAGATTGCAGTATACTTCGATGGCGGAGCGCGCGGGAACGGCACCGTTTTTGCAGTAGCGGGAGCAGGGGCAGTAATGTACCGAAATGGCAGGAAAGAAGCTGAGATGGTGCTGCCTCTGCCGAACGTGCGGACGAATAACGTAGCGGAGTATGAAGGACTTCTGGCGAGCCTGGAACTCCTCCAGCAGGCACGAACCGAACAAGGAGCGCGTTGCGTAGTCCGAGGCGACTCGGCCCTCGCGGTGGGTCAGGTGACAAGGCAGACGGGCTGCTCGGAGCAGCTAAGGCCAATGCTCATCCGGGCAAAACCCCTCTTATGTGAGATCCAACGACGGATGCAGGTAGTTGTGGAACATGTTCGACGGGAGCGCAACAGCGATGCTGACGCGTTGAGTAAGGACGTAGTGCAGCGGAACCGCCCACCCCGACGGGAACAGATGCAGCTGCTGCGACAGTTACAGGCATCACTTCTGGGAAAGGCGCTGAGCCTCATAGAGCTGGGGAGCGCCTACAAAAGTGGCGAAGCAGCCGTGGCATTGGGGTTCGCGCCAACGACGGTACTAACATCGCTTGGAGGAACGGTTGTGCGGGGAGTATCGTGCAGGGCGCAGATCTAGCAAGCTGCCGAGGATGTCATCCTGAGGATCCGTGAGCACGTGCAGAGCCGCCCTCCCCTCAAAGGAGGAGACACGGCTTTTCCCGCAGCACCTAGCATGGGCCGCGACGTACCAACCAGAGGAGGTGTACCCCATGGGATGGTCGCGAGCCTGGGCCGGCCGGGCGAGACCGCAAAAGCTTGAGGATCCCCGCAGAGAGCTAACACGAAGGGAGGCACCGCGAAACCCGGTTAGACCGCTAAACGCGGAAGGCCTGCACGAGCGGCCGATAGGACGAGCAACGAGGGAGACGAGCGAGCGACGCAGCGAACGGAGCCCGCTCCCAGAAGCCGAACACTACCGACTCCATGAACAGGGGGCTAATTCCCATTATAGCACAATTTCTTAACCTTTTGCCCATTATAGAGCTGTTCTTAACTTTTTTCCCATTATAGAACTGTTCTTAACGTTGTGCCCATTAAAGAACTGTTTTTAACTTTTTGCCCATTCTCGATAACTTTGTGCCCATTATAGAACATTCGCTAACTTTTTGCCCATTATAGCACATTCGCTCACTTCGGGGACTCGATACCACAACCTTCGGGACGGGTTTCGGCCTAAATCTCTGGTCCAAAACTTGAACAGCACGGTTTCCTGAGTTGTGCTTACTTTTCCCAAGTTTGCCAAGACTCGTGGCTGGCAAGAGTAAGTTCTCCAAGTTTGTATTAGCACGCAGGCGGTACTCTGCATCGCCGGCGTGGTAGAAGAGACCTGCACACGGGTTTACTACTCTTCGCACGTGATGTTTGCTTTCACGTCTCGATCGTCGCGACCAGCATTGTTCCCAAACTTGGGTCCAATGGTTGGATTTAGTCCAAATCTTGGCCGCGACTTTGGGTCCAACTTGGACTCCAAGTTTTGGGTCCGAGAAAAGCTGGGTGAAAGTCGGCTGAAGGAGTTGCCAAGTCTTCGAATCAGCTGTTTTTCGCGGAAGATGCGTGCAACCAACGCGGAGGAGTCGGTTCTGCAACTGGGCATCAACTCTGTTGACAACGGCAGCAGGAAGTGACGAGCCTGTGAAATCCATTCAAGAATGGGGCGAAATACCAAAACAGTACGGTTTCCTGAGGTTGTGCCCAAAACTTGGGTTCCAGACTTGGGTCCCAAACTTGGGTCCCAAACTTGGGTCCCAAACTTGGGTCCCAAACTTGGGTCCCAAACTTGGGTCCCAAACTTGGGTTCTAAACTTGGGTCCCAAACTTGGTCCCAAACTTGGGTCCCCAACTTGGGTCCCCCAAACTTGGGTTGGTCATCAATAGACGACAACCAGTTCAACTTCAAGCGTCAGCTGCCAGAGGCCCAGACTAACACTACCAGACTGCACGCAGCCTGACAGCAGTCTGAGCAGACCGCCCGGTCTGTTCGAGGCGTTTCCGTGGCATGATGACATAATCCAGGTCCAGGACCAGTCTGGTTACCAGGTTACTGGCCTGGCGCTCCCAGTAATTAGGCCCAGACTTCAGACCGGGCCCGCGTGGACCGAAACTTGAGCCCAAAACCTGACCCAAAACTTGGACCAAACCTGGACCCGAGTTGGGAACCAAAATTTAGACCCAAGATTTTGGCAGCCTGGAGGTTGGGGTATCGAGTCCCAGAAGTGACGATATGGTACGATGCCAAAAGGGGGGGGGGGGGGGGGTTTGGGCAGATGTTTTCTGGTATAGTCAGATACTGGGCATGTGGGGTATAGGACCCATACCCCCCCAGAAACCATGTTTTCGGGCCGATTTTGGGGTCCAATGCCCTCGGAGAACCTTTTTCTGAGCGCAAAACTCAGTTGTTGTGGACTTTGAGGCCCCAGGTAGGGTTACGACTGTACAATGGCTACGGCGGCAGCACCCACCCAGAACAGGAACTTAACTCTGTTCTCAGAATGCGTGACTCGTAAATGCGTTTCGTTCGAAGAATTGGCTCAAAAATTTGCAAGGCAAGACGCACACGAAGTACGATAAGGCCTCAGGCGTCACCCTCGCAGGAGACGCCAGGCCCACCAGCAGCGGGGGGGGCATCAGCCGTAACCTAGAAGGGAACCATGCGTGGACACACTTTCGCTAAGGGGGGCGCCACGTTAAAATGAGTCCGCAACACACACACACACACACACACACACACACACACACACACACACACACACACACACACACACACACACACACACACACACACACACACACACACACACAACACACACACACACACACACACACACACACACACACACACACACACACACACACACACACACACACACACACACACACACACACACACACACACACACACACACACACACACACACACACACACACACACACACACACACACACACACACACACACACACACACACACACACACACACACACACACTCACATTCAGGCGTTCGGAAAGCGCTGCTCGAAAGTGATCGGTTCGTATGGCCCTGATACGCATCAGCACAAAAGGACCGCTATATTCGCCTTGCGCAAGGCTGATTCTAAGCCTGCCTGTGTCGGCTGCCTTTCGGCCTGCGTCTCAGACTGACGGACGCGCGTGAACCCACGCGCCCATGCGCGCACTAAGTTCCATTTTATGGCAATCTGATCTTACCCACATCGCGACGTGTACGCTTTCCACGAGGCGCGCCGGAAGCTTGCTTGTTTTGATTTTGGTCTGTCTATGCTTGTTTTTCTTTGTCCCCAAGCGGCGATGTTCTGCCCAGACACTCAACGAAGTTTCCCCCCTCGGCGATCTTACTTGTCCCCACGTTTCTCTACTCCATTTCCTTATTTTCCTCGGGAAGAGGCAATCCGGTGAGTGTGTGGGTCACCCCGCTTGTTTATTATATAATTACGATTTTCACAAAACCGAAGCCTTTTCGCGGTTGGCACCCGCCGTAATGACTTTTGAACCCCGGCCGGTTCTTCAGCAACGGGGGTTCGGTGGTCTTGCCGACGTAGTGAACCGGAGTGAGTCCCGCACGTTCGCGCAAAGAAGGTCAAAAAAAAAACATGAATGAAATGGTACCAGCACCTGGTGCTCAAGCAAGCAACTGATTTCTGAGGGGTCTCGCCGCATTTTCGCAGACAAAAGGAAAAGAAAACGTTCAATGACGGAAGGTCATTCGGGCAGATGCGACCTGACTTCCAGTCCTCCCCTCCCAACCCAAAAAAAGAAAGGAAGATGACCTGGTGGAGAAGAAGGGATTGAAAAATCATGTTACATTTACGTGGGCGGTGTGTGTATGGCGTAGAGCCGAGAGCGTCTGCAGATAGGGCAACGGTGCGAGTCTAGTTTGTTGTGTCAGGTGGCTGTTCCTAGCTCGTCACGCCACGACTACCCTGCAAAAGATGCTCAAGCAAACTCCTTCGAAAAAAAAAGGGGGAGCCTCAACCGTGTCTGAGCTCGGCTCTCCAATGAACCGGACGGCCGACTCCTAGATTTTGTCAGGTGCGGCTTTTCGTCACTTTAAGACGAGCGTTTTCCTGATGGGTTTTCATTCATCAGGTGAAAAAGAACGAAGCGCTAATTAAGAAAAAACAAAAAAAAAAAAAAAAAAAGTCGTCAGACATCAGAACGACGTATATCGTCGACCGCACAAAAAAAAACAAGGAAGCTATACCCAAGAAACGTTGAGATACCACCAGTTCCGTCCCCTCCAGACTCCCCCACCCCCCCAAAGAGGAGGTTGCACAGACTATTAGACCAGCGGAGGCCACCGCAGAAAGATTTCCGACCTTTTCCTTATCCCTCAAAACCAGCACCAAAAACAGCGACCCCCCCCCCCAGAAGGAGAGGGGCACCAGCCCTAGTACCTTGTGGTTTCATTATAGTAGTAGTATGCGAGGAGTCTTAGACTCTGAAGAAGACTCGATGCCAACATCAAGAAACGGGCCTGAGAGAGTGTTCGGCCAAAAGCGATGAATTCCCGGTGAGCAAGATTTTCCCCGGCAGAAGTTTCACGGTAGGATGAAGAACGGTTCCTGTCGACAGGTCCTGACGTCTCGTACGTCCGCATGTGTGGTACACGCACCCCGGACTTCTGCAGCCATATACTAAGTCAATACGGAGTGAGAAAATGCGGGAGTGGCCAATTGAGGGAGTGCGCCCGACCGCACAAACGACCGCAGAACCACTCCCGCAATCCGGAGTGGGAGTCCGGTGCACATATCAGTCAATGTTTGATTCCGCGTGGAGGGCGCAGCGTGTGCCCAGGCATAAGTAGGGAACTGTACGCAACACCAAAGATACATTTCACGTCGACAGGCCTATGGTTAATGGTCCCAGTAATAGATACGCACAAACCTCGGGGTGGATGACAGGACTCGGACTCCGGAAAGGGAAGTCCGTTGGACAGTGTGTCGTCGTGCGAGTGGTGCCGCCAGCCCTGGGCAACTGACAGACTCGCTGTGTCGTGTGAACAACCAAAGCGAAGACGCAGAACAAAAACGGAGAGGTACTCCCGTTTAGAAACGCCGCCAATTATTTGGCACTTGCGTCCTTGAATCCGCGTAGCGAAGCTTTTGTTCCGGGTCTCTGCACAGACGGCACACCGCCACGAGGCGCCGATACTCCAGACGTACGAGTAGACGGTTACCAACTGCATTCACGGACTCGATGTGCACACTGGCAGTATCCCCGTCGCAACGCTGGGTGGCCGAGCGAACCTTCCCGTGCGAAGGCACCGTGGGGGTATTAGCGATTAGCCATCCTGCATGACACACACAGACTCGGAAACGGGGCGCACCCAGCAATGAAGTCGGTACTGACACAAGCAAGCTTGCTTGTGCGCCTTCGGCGCATCAGGTTGGAATTCCTACTCGCGCGGCCTACTCTATCCACTCGCCAACGCGAGGTTTAGGGATCAAGCAGAACCTGACTCAGCGCAGGCTCCGCCGTTTGCTCCTGTTTGTACTCTACGGGAATGGCGAAGAAACGGTCAGGGATTCCAACCCACACACACACATACACACGGCATTCAAACTACACGGCGCTCTTCATTTTCTGAAGTAGGTAGCTGCCTGGATCTCTGGAGTTTGTGCTCCACGAACACGGAATTGAACAAAAACAAGATAAGTACCGGCCTCTTCCCTTTCATGAGAAAAGGCGAACGTTTCCTTTCTTTGACTGCACGGGCTCTACTATTCCTCTCGTCCAAAGCGCTTCGCAAAGGGTCGAAGACTACTGGACGCAGTCCTCGCCCCCCACGGTGCACGTCATCGGAGTTGACGTCGTTTCACTCTGACCGCAATGTGCACACCTTCGCTACCTTTTTCGCTTGTTTTCTGTTTTATTCATTTCATAAGTACCTGCCTTGTAGGAGATAGCCGCAACTCGTGAGGTAGGAGTCGATGTGCTGAATCCCTTACACAGGTAGCTTTTTTCTCAGGGGCTCGAATGCATTCAGCAGAAGGCCCTTTTATAGTTGTCCCCGAGGGATCGACTGACTCATTTGCAGCTGACGCGGAAGCGACCCCCTTTCGAATATTCGCTACTACAACCAAGATCTGCACTTATCCACGCTCCGTCCGGTGCCGGTGATTTCGTGACGGTGTGGATCATTTTTGCACGCCTGGCGTTGTGATACCAGTGGATCGCCATCCCATTTTTAGAATGCGGTGCGTGAACTGTTGCGCACTTCATCGTGGAATGCCGGTTTTGATGAGTATATCTGATGAGAACAATCGGCCGCGTTACGTAGCAGCTCTCGGTTCATCCCTCATCGACAGTTCAACTTGCCCAAAGTGGCTCACGTAGAGCAAGGATTCTACCCGGGTTGTCCTCCCCATAACTAAGATTTTCCCCGCCTAGGACAGGGAGCACTCTGAGTGTATTCCGCTCTTTTTTTCTCTCTTCATGTTTGCCCTGGACCGGATTCGCCGGAGATACTCGAAGCCTCTCCTGTAATCTATCTCTCTCTCTTTTTTCGACACTCCTTTCCAACACAGTTCACACCTCGCCAACAGGCGTACCGCACGTTCCTGTTTTTCACGACAATTCAGTAATTATTTTCGTGTTTTCTTTTTTTAACAAAACTGCGCATTTCTTTTTTTCTTTTTTGCTGCTGGTTTCTTCAACCTTTGGTGTTTTCTAAAAGAGCGCAGCACACACGCACAAGCACACATACACCCACTCACTCACTCACACACTATTGCTTCGTTTCTGTCAAGCAAAAGCAAAAGAAAAGAAGAATATTCAACTAGCACCAACGAGAGACAAAAAGCAAAAGAAGACGACCTCACCACAAGTCCTGCAAAAAAAGATGCTGGGCGAGAGTATTTCAGCTGACATGCTTGCGATGCTGGCGACATTTGCTTTCTGGCATGCATTGTTGGCGTGCAGTACTTCTTCAGGCACTCTGGCCGCTAGTCCACGCAAACCAGCTGCAGAGAGACTCTGGCGAGACTTTGTCTTACGGCCAGAGATCAAGGGAGATTCCCCTTGAGACTCCGTCGCCAACGATTCTCAGTGCTGGTCTCTCTCTCATCTCTGGCGGGGCACACCCCGACGCCGAACTTAATCGTATCCTTATGTCATCGTCCCGAGAGCTCAAGCCGAAGCGAACTTTTCGGAGAATCACACGACCACGACAGTAGATTAGCAGGGTGCGCGGCCAGAGAAAAAAGAGAGATTTGCAATGCGAATCGTCTTTTGATTTTCGCTAGTTTCTCGTCCACTACCTTGTACCCACCGACCGAAGCTGTGATGCGGCAGTGCCGCGCAGCTGCCAGACGAGCACGAAAAGCGGCTTGGTAAAAGAAAACGATTTGAACGAGCCCGGCATGAGTAAACGTTCAAGAAGCGAACGTTGCGCTCCTTCGTAGAAAGAAAAGAAAAGGAATACCGTACAGAAAAGGGAAAGAAGACTCCTCCCGAGCCCTTGGGCTAAATCTGTAAAAAAAAAAGAGACCCTGAAACCCTCAAATGCTCCCACCGTCCCCCCCCACTTCCCATCTCGGAATGTTCGCACATCCCAATCTGTGAGCAACGTTTAGCCTTTTTTTTTTTTGCTTTGAATAAGCACCTGCTTTATTCGGCGCTTTCCGAGAGCCAGATGTCGGCGTGCCGGCTCGACGGCGGTGAGGAAGCGGGGTTTCGGACACCGATCCCGACGAACTTGTCGCTTGCACCGCGCCCGCGACGAACCGCGCCAGCACGCCATGTGACAGTCCAGAATTTTAGGGTCGAACATCGGCAAAGGAAGGATGCACTTCACTCGTCTCGTAGTAGCCTAACGTGCGGACAACGAAGTATACTGGCTTGGGTTTAGCGCACGCCGCACCAGTGACAGTGAAGGACGACCCTTCCTTCCGGAGCCACGCCAGCGAGAGGCTGGCTATTGCGCGGCGCTCGTCCGCATGCCGATGACTCCCCCTCCCACACGGAAGCAGTCCGCATCTCACAGCACCGGGCGCTGGCGTCTCGCAAGAGCAAAGCATATTGGGCGCAGCCGTCTGTCTGAAAGACGAGACGAAGAGGCGTCGCTCTTGTCGGAGGACGAACCCACCAACGCAACGAGGGCCCAGATCACGAAGGAGCTACCGTGCTGTAGCACACACAGGTGAATCTGGGTTTCAGTGCCGGGTGTAAGCGGCAAGCGTTCAACAAAAAAAACGACCGAATTGTAGTTGTACTGTTTCTCCCCTTCTAGCCTCGGTCGAAATAAGCACCGCCACCGGGTCTATTTCTTGTTTGCAGAAAGGCACACCCTTTGTTTTGTGCCGCATCAGATAGTGGATCTTGCCGGTGTGCCATTAACAGCCAAGAGAGGAGACCGACAGCTCCCCGGAGAGGTGGTCCCTGCATGCTAACTCGCCTCTCTCACTCTCTCTCGGAAAAGGTCAGCGCGGAAGCGATGACTAAGAGAACCCATGCAAGTGAGCGGGGAGAGGCCCTGGGACTGCCAAGGCGCGACTACCCTTGCCCCAGGAAGCCGCCCCAGATCCGCAGCTTGGCACGCAATAGCAGCACGTGCAATGTGTGCCAAGCCAATAGCAGCACGTGCTTTGTGTGGCAAGCCCCACATCTTTTTAGGATGCCACTCCATGCAAGGTTTGCCACGCCGTTTTTGTGCTTTGATTCGGTCTGGAGGCTCGTGTAGCAGATGGATTGCCGGCTCATTCTTTTAGTACTAACAATCTCGCGGTTTGCCCTTCAATGTATGTGAAGGGTTGTGCAATATTGATTAAGACGTAGGCAAGGCGTTTTGGGGGTTGATCAGAATTCCTAACCTGAAAATGACACAGGGTAAATACAAGCGGAAAACGATCAACCGCACAAACAAAACGAAGCGCCTGTCTTTTGTTAGAGTACTGAGATAAGGGAAGCAAGATGTCACTATTCGAGATGTCGGACCAATTCAAGGGAAGGTGGTTGGAAGGCTCAAGCCGGGGAGTAAGCCACATGAAAATGATACACGCCTCCCTTCCCTTCCCAGCGGCCCCCTGCTGGATTGTGCAACGGGCCGTCAGCTTTTGTGGGACTGGCGGTGTCACCCCCGGCGAGCTCTCGGATCAACCCGAGTCTGATGCAGCGGCGTTACCGAAGCGCCTGCGCGTGCCTTTTTTGCAAAGGCTGCTGCTGCGGCCCTGGTAGATGGTAGCTGCGCTAGAGATCTGGCTCTGTGATGACTGCCACTTGGCGCCTCTCTACGCCTTGGCAGTTTGACAACTAGAGCTGCTGCCCAGAAGTGCTACTCCCCGTTTTGTATTATCGTAAAGTAGGTGTGGCTTACGCACGTGGTTCTGAGAGTCCCCTTTCAATTCAGTGCCAGGCTTCCCCTCGCATCGACATTCCTTTTGTTTTCTTCTTCGTTTTGTTTGCTTTCCCTTATCCTATCTTCCATTTACGGCGAAAAATGAAACTGTTTGAACGAACACTCGGATAACAACTTAAACAACCCGTGGCTTCCACCCTTGCTTTCTCTTTGCCTCTTTGTTCTTCTTTTCTTCTTCATCGTACTTTGCTTTGTCTCCACCCGAGAATAGCAGTATCTCATTATGAATCCCTTTAGATTCCCGCTGGCTGTAAGGTAATGGCGCGAGCGATAGGTGGAGGCAAAGTGTATCGGCGAGCTAACGATACCCTTGCGTTGCGCCGACTCACGGGTGTCTTCCCCCCAGGAAGTGCTCTGCGACTGGACGGAAGACAGAATGGACGTTGTGCATACCCGCTTTTCGGGTGTACTCGGGCACACCCCCTTTATCTCCAGCTTCTCTGGACCTCACCGTGTGACCCGCGCGCTCGCTTTTAACAAAACGGTCACACGGAGACCCTAAACCCCCGGAATTTCAAGCGAGCTTTAACTCTAAAAAGTCTGCTCCGTACGTTGGTCGGAATGAGAGCTTCGCGGGTCACCGGGGGCACATAGCATCGGCGATGCCTTGCAAACCCCACTCCGTGTCTCGTCGAGAGTCGCACTATTCGCTCGCCAGCCGTCGACAAGGCGCTAGAAAAGAAAACGAGGGAGGAAAGGGGGAGTATTAAGACGCGACAGGCGCAGAGCAAGATGTTGGCCTCCCGAGTCCCTGCCCTCAGCACATTGTGTATGCTGTTCATCTTTCTGCCTGAGTATCCGCACGACGTATTTTTTTTTTTTCAGTGGGTATTGAGATTCTCCGTCAAGATGCTAGCCGCCGCCATGTCAACACACGCCTGCCAGGCGGTCTCGTCCGTCAGTCAGAACGCCCCCGGCTGCGCCACCATCGGTGCAATCATCATCTTTGACTGGGCCGCGGCTCGCACCGCGCCCACGACGTAACGACTTACGCCGCCGTAGTAGTACGGGACAGTAGTGGGGCGACCGGATACTCCCCGGAGAGATGGTCCCTGCACTCGTCTCTCTCTCTCTCCCTCTCTTTCTGTTTTCCTGTTTCCGAGGGCACCAGTCATTTGCGAGACTGGCGCTGATGCAGCTGTTGTAGGTGCGCCTACTTGCAGCTACTTTTTTGCCAGGTGGCTAGGCCTCAGCCCTGTGATGACACCAAAGCGGGCTGCATCCTCGTGTTGCAGCCGTGCTGCCGTGTGGGGACCTGGTCAACCTCCTCGTACAGGACACAAACGCCTTCTCAGTCACAACTTTTTTGTGCCTTGTCAGGGTTTTTTCTAGGATTTCAAATTTTCGAGCTGGAGTGGGGAAACTTTTCGACGCGTTTTCAGAGCCGAATTGCCAAGCAATCCACGCAAATTGCGCTTTGTGGTGTTGGCTGCGGGCTTTTCCCCCAAGGCAGCTTAGTTCGACGTTCTCCTGGTGCCTATTAGGCCGGTTAGTTCGTTGTCTTCACATGGGTTCAGTTGCCACAGCAGGAAGGGAGTGAACGAGGGTTGTGTCACAAAAAAACGGGTGCTGCATTTAGGAATGATAGTCGTGGAACAACCTGGGACAGATCCCACTATGCAGAATTGGCCTTCGCCTGCACAAAGTTTAGGCGACGGCTCGGGACCATCTCGACAAAACGGTCAACAACCTTCTCCAAAAAGACCATCGAAAGCTCTGGTGGACCCTCGATACGGATGCGCAGGATCATATCCAAATGTCCGCTCGTGAGCCGGTTCCTTAAAAGATCCAGGGTGTCTTTGAGAACACTGAATGATCGCTCAACAGCACTCGTCCCTGAGGGATAAGTGGCGACCAACCGCATGGCGGAGACTGCACGTGGGAGTGCTTGCGCCTCGTGCTTCATGGCATAAAGCAAGGCATCCTGAAAGCTGAAAGCCTCGGGATCTGTGCACCTTTCCTTGGTCATCTGAATGGTCTTGAGCAATTGGGGTAGCTCGTGCTTCACACCCCGACCCTGGGCAGCACTCCACATCGGCTGGAAATGTCTGTCCTCTTTTCCTGTCACTTGGACCGTTTTGCACGTTGTGAAGTGTTCAACGAAAGTGTCGATCAATGCTGCATCACTATCGCAGTCGTGTCCGAACGCGTACTTTGGGTCAAAGAGAGCCAGCACACTCACGATACCGTAATCCTTGAACCGGGTTTTGAGCTGCTCGACTAGCTTCTCACAGTAAACCTTTCCAGTCGCAGCATGGTAAAGGGACCACGATTGCTTGCCGACTGTCTTCCCGCTTGCGTGCTCGGATATGTACCAATTGTAGTACAGCGGCCACGTGTGGTAGCCAATGTCGGCAGGCTGGATGGACTGGGGGTCCAGGGTCGGGGGAGCGAGGTCTTTGATGGCAGTGATGGAACTGATTACAACTTCAACTTGTCGGGAA
Source organism: Diplonema papillatum (assembly GCA_030068145.1). Lineage (NCBI taxonomy): Eukaryota > Euglenozoa > Diplonemea > Diplonemida > Diplonemidae > Diplonema > Diplonema papillatum. The sequence goes on from JAPJBO010000676.1 coordinate 100,719, forward strand.
ACACCGATGAGAGCGGAGGCCCCCTTTTGTAGCTGCAGGGAAAGAGGACAGACAATCCCAAAGATTTCACGCAAGAGGAAGAGGGACGCAATGAATGCCGGGGACAGCAACCGTGTGACAAGCCCAGTCGAAAGAGCGTCTCCGGACTCTGCCCGGAGGTCTTCGATTGTTTCGTAAATGGCTGGCCACGTGCGAAGGGTCACAGCAGCCGATCTCTCGTTAGTCAACCATCTTGTATCACCGCTTTTAACCAAGACTTTGTTCGGCATTCGGCTGAACCTTTCCTTTTCCCTCACCTCCTGGATGGTGTCGCGGTACCGTCCCATCCTTTGTGTACTCGCCCTGAGGAAGAAGAACAAGTCCCTCAGGCTGTTGACACAACTGAGAACGTCAAAGGTGAGCATGGCAGCCCAGACAACTGCCAGTTGCAGTTTGTGAGAACTGCACCACACGTACACAGCGAAGGCATTGTACTCCCACTTCAGCCTTGCCTGAACCCCTCCAAACTCACCGCTCATGGTATTCGTGCCATTAAGTGCAATCGCCACGAACTTTTCTGCGGGAACAGGGGCCCCCAAGGGCGGCACCGCCGCGTCCTGAGCGAGTTCCTCTGGTGGGAGACGGTACCGCAGGCGCTTGATGAGCTGCTTAGTGACACTTGCGGCATCCTTGCCAGCATCTAATGGAAGCATGCACCAAAAGACGTCCCACACCCCGCGCTCCGATGTTCCACGAAGGAAGATGGAGAGTTCCTCTTGGTGCTTCACATTCTCCGTCTCATCAGCCAAAATTGCGAGATACGGCGATTTCTTCACTCGCTCTTCAATTTCGGTCCTCAGGACCCAGTCGATTGCCTCCAGGATTTGAGTGGCAATGTTCGTGCTCGTGTAGGTTGCATTACGGGTGGAAGACACAAAGCTCCGGAGATCTGTGTCGGTTCGGGTGATGAGACGGATCAGGGGCTCGTAGTTGGTTGTGTGGGCTATCCCCTCCTTGACGAGAAAATAGCCACAACAACAAGCCACGAATAGCGAGCTTTGACTTTTGCAAACCGTTCGTCGTTGGCCCAGTCATCGCTCGCATCGGAATCCTCATCCTTCTCATCGACGCAGCTTTCGAGGTCTTCAACGACAACGCTCTGATCCAATAACCGCGAGACCTCAAGATCCCACTGCTCATACGAAGCGATAGGTTGAACAGGGTCCTTCGTCTCTTTCTTCTTTCTTGCTGCCGCTCTTTCGTGCGGAGGCACAGTTCGTTCCGACACCGGTATGAATGTCTTCGGTTCTGCACTCCACTCAAAACCCTCCTCTCCTTCTGCTTTTCCCGCCCAAAGAACGTCGTCAGTGACCCCTGGAAACTGACACCGCAGCTGCTTTTTGCTCACCTTCGTGTGCCACTTCTTTGAGCTCTGCGACGTTCTCGAAGCCTGCGAGGCGGCGGAGTCGTAGCCCTCGGATGCTTTGTCGGCGTCGGGCAGTGGTGCTTGCTGCGTGGCCTGCTGCTGACGTTTCGGTCCTTTGTCGTGTTCCTGGACTCGAGCCATGAAATCAGCTTTCTTGAGGTACCCGATCCCTGTTCTCTTCCACGTCAAACCCCGCAGTTTTCCTTGCTCTTCCAACAACACTGCCGACCAAGCCATGTAGTTATGGAGGATCTGCTGGTTTGCTGGGACTTGGCGTTCAGAGGCAGGTGGCTGAGCTTGAAGTGGTCCAGGAGGGGGTTGTGTCGGTGGCTGTACTTCAGGTGTCGGCTGAGAAGGTGGATCACCTTGTTGGGTTGGTGGTGTCTCTGTGGCCTCATCGCCTGTCGAGTCCTCGCGCTTACGTTTGAGTGGCGTAAAAAACCCTGCAAGTGTTCCCTGCCGCGACATTGTTTGTGTTTCCGACGATGAACGTCAGTCCGTCGTTTTTTATGTTGTTATTGTTTGTCTTCACACCCGCACCATTTCTTTTCCTTTATGTTGGTAGTTTCGGCTGATGCCCACCCTTTTGACAAGGTGTGGTGGGATGGCGATTTTGCGTAGTCGTCGGGTACCGATTTGCAGGTCTTTGTTGGTTGCCACGATGCCCGTTCTGCCGCCTTGTCATCCCGGTTCCTGGTACCTAGTACGAAGCCGTTGAGAACCTCCTCCAGTGTCATCTCGTTTTCGTCGGCGCCGCACAGGGGCTCGTTCTGTACTCTCTCAGGTAGGTCTTGTCGTTGGTTGTCAACACGTGCTGCATTTCCTGCCTGTCTCGTCTTTTTTTCTTTCTTCCTTTCTCTTCTTTTTTCTGCCCCTTTTTTCGCACTTCTGGAGCGATTGCGTTGCGATGTGGGGTCGCAGCTTTTCTGGCGATGCTGCAAATGAACAGAAAAAAAAAACCCACTCCAGCCCACTCAGATTTTCGCCAAGAATCTGGAGTGGGGAAAATCCCCACTCCAGCCCACCCCAGAAAAAACCCTGACTTGTATTGATCGGTGTTTCTCTTTTCATCTTGTTGCGCAGTGGTAGTCTCGTTGCATCAGGGCGCTTTACGTCGCACTGCGCTAACTCGACCAGCCCGGACGGACTAACAAGACGCAAGACCAGGCGACCAAGAGAAGGAGGGGGACGCGACCGGGCTAAGTAGCTTGGAACTAGTGTGATGGACCTTTCTTCGGAGGGACCGAAACTCCCCGACACTTCCCCGAAACTCCCCGATACTCAGCCCGATTTTTGTGGGAAAAAGTGGGGCTGCCTGTGGGTGGGCAGGTGTACAGGTTGGTAGTTGAGTGGACAGATGGGTGGATGGGTGAACAGGTGGGTAGTTGGGTAGACGGGTGCGGGCAAGTGGGTGAGGCGTGCAGGTAGGTGTGCTAGTGTGCTTCGGACGCGGCTCTCTCGAGCCGTCCGTGTTCCTCGTCCTCCGATCCTCTTCCTCTACTAACCGGATGCATCTACCAACTGTAGCTTGGACTCCTGGCAGTTGTTGAGGCACACCCTTCAGCCTGCGGATTCGGAGGGCCTCAAGGCGAACCAGCAGTTGCTGGAAAACCTGCAGGACCTGCCTTTGAGTCCTTGGACACAGGGAGGCGTCTGAACAGGACGCGTCGTGTGCATGTGCGCAGGTTCAACCATCATCTGACTCTTCTGTTTGCGGTTGCAACCTTCGGTACCACGAGTTTGCCATTCTTATGTCAAACTCTCCAATCCCCTCTTGGGTTTTGGTTTGGGCAAAAAGTATTCGCGCCCGCCATCTCCCGATGACCTTCCCACTTCTGACCACGCTGCAGCAGTCACGTGTAAACCGGGCAGACCCAGTCGTCCCCCATCTGGTCCCGAACGACGAGCACCGCTCCTGCACCCGAGTTTAGCCTTCGATGATTGGAAGCCGCATCGGAAACAGTGGGTCAACCCATCCCGGAATTCTGAATTCGTGCACCCGGTTGAAAGGAGTGTCCACTTCGGAGTCCACGTTCACTTATGTGGGGAGTTGTAGAGTACGGGAGGAACCGGAAATCTCCGGAAAGATGGTACCCGCATTCCAACTCGTCTCGGGAAAGGTCAGTCGACGACCGTATGCAGGTGGGTGGAGGCCCTGGGACTGCGAAGGTGTGACCACCCCATAAGGAGGACTCTCTATCTTGCGTTATCTCTCTGTCCCAGTCGCCATAGCAACCGTATCCTTGGCCAAGCATCATCCTGCAACCCTGCTTTCGGATGGCCATCGTGCCTCTCATTTTGGTTATCAACCTTACTCCTCGCTCGAATTGCCGTCTTCGACCGTAGCTGCCCCTGGTCCTGGTGGTTAGGGTTAGCATGCAAAGAGCCTGTGGCGATAATCTGCATCTGCTCTCTTTCGTGACTACCTCTTCGTGCTACCTCTCTTCGTCACTGGTACCTTATCTTGACCTCTGCCCGCCGCGGAGTGCACGTCTCTGTCTTCGATGATGGCGAGTCCTTACGCCGCCGCTTCGTTGCAGCGGCCGTCCTAGTGTCGTCGCCTTGTCTTCGGCGTTCTCGATGGCGGTGTTGGCGCCGGCATCCGCCGCTTCCCTTGTGGCGCTTTGGGCCGATGGTCGCAGCCTGCGTCTCGACTTCGGTGTCGCTTCGGGCGTCCCCAGGGGCGAAGGCCCGCGCTTCCGTCTCTTTGCCGCCGACTCCGCACATCGGCATATCGTGCTGCAGGCAGGCATCCGCGGTGTGAGTTCCTGCAGCATTCCGCGATCGTCTTGCACGTCCCGCACTGCGTCATCCTGTGCTTCTCGCAATACTTCACGGCGAGGCCGTCCGGATGTCTCGTGCACACTCTCTCGTCCTTGGTGGTGGCCTGGGCACGCCTACCTCCATGCACTGGGTCTCCGCCGCCCACTAAATTTACCTTCTCCCTTCTTGCTGAGGGTGCCGTCTTCGAAAATTGATGACGGCGTCCCACCAGCACCCGAAACTCCCCGAATTTCCCCGAAGCTCCCCGAAATTCCCCGAAACTCCCCGATACTCCCCGATATTTTCGTCTGGACCAGGTGGTAATTTTTCAAAAGGCTTGATGCCGTCTTTTTATCCGATTTCTGATGATGGACTGACGCAACAACAGAGCTGTGTCAAAAGAACACTCGAGACGGAACGGGCGAAAAAGACACGGGAGACCCCACAATTAATTGTAGTCGCAGCGTACATCTTTATACGCGGACATCGGTCTATCTGCACTTCTACCACCTCACGAGGTTGGCTGTGTAGAGAATGATAAAACTGCCACCCCCACTCTTTGTCTACAGTGAGTCAGCCGTGCGTGTGCGCCGTACGTGCGGCCATGCGCACTTTTTCTGATTATTCCCGCGTGCACCAATCACTGGCAACCCCCCGTGTACGGAAACCCCGACGGCTATGCGGGGGGGGGATCTTCAGATGCAATGAAATTGCGCAAAAACGAAATACGGCATCGGCAGTAACACAACACAGGTGTCGGGCTCAGCGCGGTTCTTCTGAAGATGAAGATGGACAAAGCGGCCACAGCAACGCAGCCGCGAAAGCGTTTGACGTTTGAGAAGACGAGCGATGCCCTCGACGTCGAAGCGCGGGCTGACAAAGCCGTCAATGACTGGTGCTTTTGATGGATGAGGCCGATGGCGCGGTCTTACAGTTACTGCACGTCTCATCACAAGAGCGGCCGTGGTTTTTGATGAGAGCTTGGTCTGGCACGGTCTTCTGTGTGGTGTTGCGTCCGGCCACACGATACTATGGCTGCAAGCAATGGTGCATGAAACCAATAGCACGGTCTTCTGGCACGGATTGCGCCCTGGTATCTTGATGGAGCTGAGCTCAGCGCATGGGGCTTTACGTTGTTCTGCATGGTGCTGTGGGCCCATGCAGAGCTACGTACGACGAATCTGCTTCTGGCTCCTGAGTTTTACGTTCTTCCCATTAGGATGGAGTGCGACTGCTTATTGCAGTGTGTACACGCCGTTGCAAAAAGCGCAGGCATCTCTTTTTCAGCATTCGAAGACGTAGCTCCGGATGTGACACCCTCCGCTACCAGCCGCAGACACTGCGTGACTGGAGCCCTGCGACATCAGCCGTTTTGGCTAGTTTCGCTTCCTCCTCTTCCGCCGGGCGAGACTCTTCTGCTCGTCGACGGCAAACGCTGCGTGCCATGTAGGTACACATACCTCTGGGGAGATGAGTGGCTCACACAACGTAGAGCCGGGTGGCTGAGCAACGGCGATGGTGGCACGCGCCGCGTGTTGACACTTGAATACAGCTCTGGTTTGTTGGACACAATGAGTGCGCCATGTAACTTCTTTGCACTCTACTAGCGAGTGCCGACTGTCAAGGATGTTGGGAATAGTTTCAAAGGAACGATCGATGGAACGTCGTGTCGTCGATTTGTGTGCGGCGTCCCGTTCGTTCGCCGGACGCGCAAACACGCCGACTGGCGAGCATTCCAGTCAAGAGAAAGAAGAGAAAAACGCTAAAGAAAGAACCGACAACAACAGCAACAATACCAACAAAAATAATAGCACCAGAGCATATGCACTCTGCTATGCGCCCTGCCGCTGATTGCGCGGGCAAGTGAAATACTCACTGTCGAAAGATGGGTTGCGTGGGAAGAAGGGTCCGAAGAAAGCTAGAAAGAAAGGAGGACGTGACAGGAAAATGTTTTCGGAAAACGGAGAAACAAGAAAGAAGAAAGGAAGATCGGCAAGCAATAACGTCATATGACAGTCCAGAGTTGCCATTTAGCGGCTCCTGACCACTCTCGTGCCACGGTGCGCAGTAGCCTATAATCGCCAGCTGCCTTGGCTGAACCTTATCTACGGACTTGGTTTAGCTAGCACCTTGATGCGTTTACTTGAGAAGGGGGTTGCAAAATGATGCACTGGACCGTGATCCGTAGTCAGTTATGGCTAATGTTACGCCATTCCTCACCCTGTGCGCTTGTGTATGTGTACACTCGCGTTTCCTCGCCGCTGACATACGACCACCCCAGCACCTCTCAGGAAAGCGTTTTTTTTTTTTTTGGAACGAGGCGTCACAAAACCTCTGTAACAGCATGTTCCGGGAAATGTGGGACCCAACTCCCCCTGAGTGCCGGTGTTTTCGTCGTCAATGCTCTTCCGCTTCAGATAGCAAGTGAGCGAGTGATCTCCCAATGGAGGAAACCCGCATGGGTGCCGGCCTGTTTCTTCAGCCGCTGCCCTTTGCCAGGTTGCAGCATGGAACAGCTCGGCAGCTTTCTTACTTCTTGTTGCTGTCCAGAGGATTGAGACCACTCTCGTGCCGGTACAGAACGCAAATCTTAGCGTATCGTACCGTCCAGGAGTTGACAAGGCCTCGTCAGTGTTTGGAGAACAAGCGAGCTGCAAACGCAAACCCGACGCTCTTTTCCCTCCGAAGCAAGAGCTGTGCCTGCTGTCTCTGGCTGCCCAAGCAAGTCTCTGCCTCCTTCCATAACGAGATGTCCGCTATCCTGTTCTCAGTTATTCTGTCATCATCGCCGTTGATTCCAACGAACTCGCATGTGTCCCCTCGCCGCTTCCTATCCTCCAGAGGGGCCTTGCTGAACGCGATGCTTACAGCACGCAAAGTCCCCGGATTACCCTGCCGCGCATTGCAAACTCTACTACTAAGTTCTCCCCCAAGGGAATAATTGCCTGTCCGCTTTCTTGTCTCCAATCTCGTGTGATCAAACTGATGACTGGAGCACGGGGCAGATGCGACGGTGTTGAACACCAGCATGTTCTCACAACCCCCCCTTCCCGGAAGGGTTTCTTCCACGAGCCCTTGTTGTGCGTAGAGCCGCGCTGCCTCCAGCGTCGTAGCGCGGTCGCGCATGTTGTACTCTTTTACTTGACTTTTTTTCCCCCCCCCTCCCTCTCCTTGTATCTTTACCTTTATTCTTTACCACATGCAATGTGTGAGAAAACTGAACCGCTCGAGTGGGACTCTGATCATGATCCGTTGTCATCTGGAACCACGTCCGGAATTTGAATCCTGGGCCAACTTCTTTTTCTCCTACTCGCGACAATCGGTTTATCATATCAGTACCCGACGTCTGGGTTGCGGGAGCGGGAATAGTAAAAGAGAGCAGCGAAGCTAGACCTGCTCTCTGCGCTCTGCGTATAAGTCGAACATTGAGTGCGCGGACCCCTCCAAAGAAAGGCCCACCACACTTGCGCCCGCTCTGCGTTCGGCAACCGTGACAGGTCATCCAAAGATCTTTCGAGTCTCCCTCTCTCTCGTCGCCCTCCAGAGCGGGTGGTGCTTCGCAGTACAAGTCCGCTGCCCGAAGTCCGGGATTCGAAAGTTTACCCTTCAGCAATCGGGGGGTCTTTTTTTTTCTTTGTTGCCACGCTTGTACTGACGTCGTAGTGGATGGACCCGAGCTTTACCCACCCACTGCGACGATTGAAACGTCCTTGGCTGAGAACATATCGGTCCTCAGTCAGGGACGGTCTTCTTCTTTTTTCTTCACTGTGTATTAGGGTTTAAAGACACGGACATAGCGTCTCTCGCTAGTGGTCATATGATACACGAAACGTGTCGCGTGTTACGGGGCTGTGTTCGCGTATCAGGCACGTGTCAGTACATCATTGCCTCGGGGCGGAAGTAACATGGGTGTTATGCGTTGAACTCAAGAAGGGCTGCCTGCAATTATTATACAATTGCCTGTCAAGCTTGGTGTCAGAAGGGATGATTTCTGATTCAAAGGGAGACTCTAAAAGGACCAGTCCGTTGAACCTCGAAGTACTCACACGCACCCCTTTTCCAGCAACAGTGAAGGACAGCAAACGTCGGGTTTCTGGTTTCTTGCTCTAGGGTTTCTAATGTCTCTAGGGTCTCTAGGGTTTCTAATGTCTCTAGGGTCTCTAGGGTCTCTAGGGCTTACAGCCCGCCAGTCGCCCAAGTTGGGGGTCCTGCGAGTGCCATAAGTTCCTTCACTATTTACGGGTCATCCGTGTTGTTGTTTGTGTCCCCCCCTGTTCCGGAGGATTTGCCTGTGCATGGGATGTCCCGACTGTGACAAGCTAGACTCGCATCGTTGTCCTGTCTGAAGTTCGCGTAAAGGAAGGTCCGCTATTGTGTCCGGATTGCAGCACCAGAACAGATGAGGCACGGTGTTGAGCACATTGCCAGTACGTTCACAAGCACATTCTTGCATTTCCCCTTCGTGGGCAGCCTGTCCCGCCCCTCTGTACGCTTCTAGTTTTGCTCTTGATCCTGTTTTTGTTTCTCGTTCGGGAATCGGAGAACTGCATCGAAGCAAGAAGCTCAGACAGCAAGATAAGACGTCTCCTCTGCCCAGCAGCGCTTGTTTTCAGTGCAAGCACCAAGGTTTTGCTGCTAAGACCCACGTTCAAGAAGCAGGACGGGTCAATGAGAGGCTGTGTCGTGATTGCCGACAGCCCTCTTGATTACATACCTTTGCACCTCAGACCTCGCTGTCTATTTCAGCAGCACTGCAAGATTCCAAATGCTCTTCATCCAACTCTCAAAAAATTACCCAGAAACCAGTCTGGGGTGGTGGATTCTCAGCCAAGATGGAAGGGTCCATCGAGCAGATGTACCCCCGGAGCAAGGGGGACTATGAAAAGTACGTTGACAAACTGTTCAGCTTGATCAGCAAGCACACGTTCGAGAAGGACAAGAAGCAGGGTGGAGCACAGAGCGTCGTGATTCTCGGGGCGATGCTGGACCAGTGCCTGAACGAGGCTTCCCCTGAGGAAATCAAGGAGCTGAACCGCTGCGTGGGCGAGGTCATCAACAAGAAGATTGAGCAGCACAACAGGGAGCTGGGCAAGGTTAAATCGAAGCTGAAGGGCGCAAAGCTTTTCGAGGACGGCGCCGCAGACTTCTCGAAGCTCGAGGAGAAGATCGAAGGCAACGAGGAGAAGGTCACAGAAGAGGAGAAGCTGCGCATGGACAAGGAACAAGAAGAGCGTGAAAAGAGGGACCGCCTCGCCCAAGCAGACCTCAAACGGAAAGAAGGAGAGCGGGTCGAACTCCAGAAGGCGATGAAAAAAGAGGAACGCAAGGTCGACAGCAGCCACTTCGCCGGCATGCAGATGATGAAGAAAGACGACGACGACATGTTCTTTGGCGGCGGCAAGAAGAAGGGCAAGAAGAAGTAGTCACCCGACGTTCTCACGACCCACCCTTCCAGAAAGAGGAACCCTTCGGGACAAACGAGAGCGCAGACCTCGGTCCTTCAGTTGCAGCCAACGGAGCAACGCGTCAGCAGTGCGACTTCGTTGTCTTCAATACAGAGGAAGCAGTGATCCGGGTTGCCCGCGTGGCGAGAACCGGAGGGTGGGTCCTGCAACCAGTTTGTCAGCCTTTCTTCACGCAGCGCCGGTGCGCGCAAACGAAGCCCGGACGCCCTGCCCACAGCCGACGGCCAAGCGCTGCCCGCGGCGGCTGCGGCTGCCAGGCGCTTCTGGTGAAGCAGGTCAGCAGCGGGCTACGACGCTTTGCGGCCCCCGTCGAGGAGTTAGCCACGACGACCCGGTCGGCCGCCAAGGCGGGCATTTCTCTTGCCGGCACGCTGTGTCCCCCTGCCGCTCGGCGGGGCAACCAAAAGGAGGGGGCGGCCCTCTTCGTTCAGCTTCAAAAGGTCGGTTTTGCGTTGGAAAGACGGGGTTACCGGCATGGATACCGGCTTGGATACCGGCATGGATACCGGCATGGATACCGGCATGCGTCCTCCCAAAAACGCCGTCGTGCGCCGCCCACGGTGCCACCGTCGCGGCTGCAGCGCGCCTCTGACGTGGCACGAGGGGGGAAATGGGCGAACTGAAGGTTCCTCACAGAGATGGTCCCTGCACTGTCACTCTCTCTGTCTCTCTCTCTCTCTCTCTCTCTCTCTTCTCGCTCTCGTTTTGTTTTGTATTTTGAATATGTCAGGGTTTATTCTAGGTTGAGGGGTCCTCTATTCACTGCAGACGCTTTGTTACGTGTCATATGTATGGGTGAACCCTGTCGCGGATTACAGATTACAGCCCGGGCTGCTAGCTTCTAACCCGACAGCTGTGCTGCCCCTCGCCTTCAAGCAGCGTCCCATTCTCGGATTTGATTCACTGACTTTCGTCTCGTAGCTAATGAAAGTTGTTGCCGGACCCCCTGTCCTTGCTGGACACCTTGACAGACTCTCGTTTTCTTCTGGGTCCGCTGGAGGCTGGAACCCCCTAATAGCAGAACATACCCTGCAACGTGTGAGGAAACTAAACCGCCGGCAGGACCCTCTGATTATGATCCGTTGCCACCTCAATCCACGTCCAGGTTTCGGGTTCAGGGTTGAGCGGTTGACGAAAGACTCTAGTAATTATTTCTTCTTTCTCCTACTCTCACGGTGTACGGGCTCCCTTTCCCGGCGGCTTTTGTTGGAAATGCTCGAGGCTGAAGGCGAAAAGGCTTGCGCGAGATGCCGAGTAGGCGTTGTAACAGCTCTGCACCCCCCGGTGTGTGCGTACACGGAGGACTACCAAATGAGCACAGAAGCTTCCCTTGCCTGCTACGGGAGACGACGAGAAACACCAAGGCACCTTGTGCGGGACACAGACCGGTTGAAATACAATGTAGTGTTGCAAACATTCGAGGTATTTGCATGTTCAGCCCCCCACCGGCGTCGGCGTCTCAACGTACGAAAAAATGGTGTCTCCGTCGCATTGTATCACCCCAGACCAATGAAAGGAGCAGCGTCTCGGGCATTCGGCTCCTCTTTTTCTTTTGCTTCTTCTTTTTCTGCTGCTTTTTTTTCTTCCCCCTTCGCATTGACATTCGTTTGATTGGTTCTTCTCGTGAGCTTTCTAGCAGGGTTCTTTCTTTTTTATCCTCTTTTTTTCGCGGTCGGTGAGGGGCGTGAGCTGGGCCGGTCCACCCCCGGCTGATAGACTGCATCAGCAGGCAGTTCGATGCACTTCCAGGAAATAGAGGTGGGCTGGCTCAGGCGAGCGCCTTCCTTCCTTTTTTGTTTTTTGTTTCCCGTGTCTTGCCTGCCCGCTGTCTGCTTCTGATCAACTGGCATCCTTGCTCTTGTGGGATTTGCCTTCACTTTTCCCGCAGCCAAACAAGGGTGCTTGCCCAGAAAGGCGGCGGTCGCCCTGCGAACGGCTCCTGGATTGGACGTCGAAACCACCAGCAGAAGCCGAGCGTTAAAAATGCCACCTGTCTTTTTAAACGTGGAAAGAACAACTCGACACGAACTCCCAACACACCTAACCGGGTTCACAACAGTTGTTGTGTCAAAAAGAGACGACTGCATCATCCGTTGCCTGTGGACATGGTCAACAGGATCGTCAATGTACCACTTCAGATCTCTGCATCCGGGTTGCGGAATGTTCACGCATTCCCTGTTGGCAATCCTGCACGTCTGGGCAAGCTCGTCAGTGGGCAGCTTTGAGGCGAGCAACACCTTGCCTTAGGACCGACTGACCCATGTTCAATTGCTGTTGACACGAAATCACTGAGCACAAGCAATGTCTCCCGTCTTCCAACAGCTCGGGCTAGCCGATGCTTTGAGGATCCTCCTTTTCAGAACCCATGATTGCTTTGAATTTTGCACCTCGTTCTCATCTTTCTGACGAAGGATTCCGAAAACAATCCGATAGCTATTCAGGATCACCGTGCAGAACGGGACCTGCTCGCCGCGTTCCCGAAAGCAATCCCGGTAGATATTCAGAGGCCGGGCGCGGGCCCCGGCAAGGCCTCAAAATCCCCGATGGAACAAGAAGCCAAGCGGGCAGGCACGGTGTGCCACACGGTTTACAACAATCTCGGTGTCGGCCGCGAAGAGGTCACCGTGGCAGAACCCGCAGCGGTGTCTCATGTTGTGAGCAGCTATGCGGAAGGTAGTGTGGCGAACCTGATGCGAGCAAGCTCGGAAGCCCGAGCAGAGGTTGTGCAGCCGGATGTCTTGAAATCGCGGCCTGCGCCCGTTGGAGTGTGCGAGGCGGCTTGCCCGGTGCACTGCACGGGTGCCGGGGATGTTGATCCGGCTACGGAGCTGAAGCAGGTGCGCAACGAGCAAAAGCTGCTGCAGGAAGATCGCCTGCGCTTCGAACAAGAACGGCGGCAGTGGTTGCATACTGTCCGGCAAGAATCAGCAGTCGAGGTCTGTCTTGTGTGCCCGTGGCGAGTCAGTTGCTACCGTGGGTCAATGTCCCATTCATAAGCATTGCTATTCCCATTCACCAGCACAACTTGGGGTTTTGGGTCAGCCTAAGTAAGCAAAATCACCCCCAGCCCGGCTGTTGGAGTGACACTCTGAAAACCTATTTTTTACCGGTTGGAACTTTCTACGTTTTCTTGCACAACTGAACAACTGCAGGTTGGTGCCCAAGCGGTCCTTGCGGTGGCTTCTGCCGTTGCTGCCTCATGTTGGATGACGTTTCGTTATCTCCCGTTTTCAACGGCACGTTGCACACGCGATGAACTCGAAGCATATGGAACGTGCAAGTATGCTGGCTATGCTGAGGTGTGTCCTCGACTCGAAGTTGTCTAATCACCGAAGACTTTTCCAAAACCGCATCAAGCTGTTCCCCCAAAACGGTGTAGCCCCCAGCCATAGCTACTGGTAGCTCGTGGTAGCTCAACTACGAGCAACAACAAACTTCTTGGTCGAATTCGCTCGAAGCTCGCAGGGAGACCAAAAAGTGCAGAAACCAGCAAATAAATGCACAGAAGTTCGTGTCTTTTTGAAAATATTGGACGAACGAAGGGCCTCAAAGTTTGGAACCATCGGACGGGTCGGACAGCGGACCTGCCAACTGAAGACACGGTAGCTGCAAGTGCAACCATCACCCGTGAGCCTTAGAGTCTGAATCGGACTCTGATCGACCACAGAAGATGGACTTGTCGCCCAACTACATTGTGTTGATTACAATGCGGTCTTTGATTGACAACGGTACCGAAATTGGGTTCAAACTTTACACTTACCGGAATTTGTTCAAATGTTGGAAATCATACCGTAATGGGTTCAAAGTTTGGGACCATACTGTAATGGGTTCAAAGTTTGGAACCATACCGTAATTCGTTCAAAGTTTGGAAAGTCATACCGTAATGGGTTCAAAGTTTGGAACCATACCGTAATGGGGCCAAATACCATTCCAGCACCATTTTCAAACTTTTTGCCCATTCCAGCACTATCGCAAAGTTTTTGCCCATTCCAGCACTATTTCCAAACTTTTTGCCCATTCAAGCACTCCTTTACCAATACTCAACACTGCAATTTCCATTCCTTAGGGTTACCATCTACAGGGGCGGGCTAAATACATTTGTGCACAATTGTATTCCAAAGCACGCACGCCAATCCCTGCCCCGGCAGGACTTGACATGCTGAATAGCATTGTCTTGGAATACAATTGTTTCTACAGAAGTCGCCTTGTCATGCGGAGTCAATTGCCATTATTGTCCGTGTTTTGTTAGATTTTGCTATTACAGTCCGTGTTTCCTTAGATTTTACCATTATAGTCCAGGTCGCTTAGATTTTCCATTATAGTCCATGTTCCTTAGATTTTGTCATTATAGTCCAAGCCCTTAGATCTTTCCATTATAGTCCGTGTTTCCTTAGATCTTTCCATTATAGTCAGTGTTTCCTTAGATTTTGCCATCATAGTCAAGGTCGCTTAGATTTTTCCGTTACAGTCCGTGTTTGTTAGATTTTAGCTGTCAGCCACAAGATAGCCACAAACCAAGTGGCTAATTGGGAGCCACAAAGTAGCCACAAACCTTGTAGCTACCTTTGTGGCTAATTATGCAAAATTTTGGTACACAGGAAAACCACGTGAAACTAGTTTTTTTCGGCCAGAAAATGCATCTGAAACACAATTTCTGATGATTTTGACAGGTTTTTGGGCAAATCTGGCCCCAACTTCTTAGAATGTTAAATTTGGGTCCAAGTTGGTAGATATTGGATCAGGGCCCCTCAACAGCTCAGCAACATGACTGTTCAGGCCTTGTGACCCCGGTGGCGTTTTCCCCCTTTTTGTTTGTTTTGCTTCTGATGATGATGTAGCGTTGTGTTAGTTCCTTTGAAACCGGCCAAAAAAGACAATTGCACGGCGGACTCCCCCGCCGGATGGGGGAGTGTTTGTGCGGTCGTTTGCGCGATGGGGGTCACTCCCGCAATGCGGCAGTCCCACTCCCGCATTTATAGGTAAAATACCGTACTTGGAAAAAAGACGTACCGAAACAATTATGTACCGGAAATACGACGTACCGGAAAAAATATGTACCCGCGGCCTCAGGGAAAAACTTTGTGACTTTTTCCGCTTGGTTGAGTTCTCCTGGAATTTTTCATAGTGTGCTCGCGCAACTGCCACATCCAGGATCAAATCAAGACGCAACGCTGCACTTTTCTTCGAGATCCCGCTGCTGCCCCAATCCTGCCAGCTCAGCAGATTGTGCCGGCTGAACAGGCCACGGCAGATGAAGTTGTGTGGTAGATGCCTCCCGCAGGAACAACACAAGGTCTCCAGAAGACTACCAAACCGTGGGCCGGCTCGTAGCTCTGCATGGACTTACCAATGCAGTGTTGTTGTGGATACAGTGTGGGCTGCGCCGACCTCCGCACCGGTGCGCCATCAATTCCTTTGTTGGGGAGATCTTCTCGCTGGTCCACGTAGCAGACCGTTTTCGTCGAATTTAAGCTCACGTTCTGCTCCGATGAAGAGATTCGTGGAAAATGGACCCAGGAAACAAATATTATGTGCGTGGTTTGCGGGTCTTTCCAATGCTCAGGGCAGCGGGCATGGAAACTACACCGCGGATTGGCAAGACTTTGCACCGTAGATTCACGCCAAAAAGGTCAAAACTACAAGCGCAATTATGTTGCCACGTCGGGGCAAGTGGTGAGCTCGGGGAATCGGATGATGTCACCTGACAGGCAGTGTAACCAAAAAATCCGAAATGGGTTTTGATTTCCACGGTCACCATTTCCGGACTCTGGCGGGAACCACGTACATATACTTTGTCCCCGGGTCTATTTTCCGCAGATCTCTTCATCGGAGCTGATCTCGAGCAACATATCGTCGAAAAAGGTCTGCAACGTGGACCAGCGAGAAACAGTCCAAAAAACGACAACTCAGTGCATCGAACCAGCGCACCACACCGCACCGGCCCGCAGCCCACACTACCAAAAACCCCCAACAAAATGATGTGTGCACGAGGGAGCCATGTTCGACGGGTCACAGGCAAAACGGTTGAACCGCGCCCATGGGATCAGATAATAAATTCGATACTCGTCGTGTTCTCTTGTGCTGATGCGGATTGCCAGAGCTCCACGGCAATACGGCGGGTGGCCGGCGTATCTAGAGAAGTTTAAGCGAGGCTCCGAAAGAAGAAGCGGAGGGGCGTATGAAGTCGAACACCAGTGGTAGGGGGAAATAGCCCCTTCGAATTATTATGTACCGGAAATAAGACGTACCGGAAAAAAGATGTACCCGCGGCCTCTGGGGGAAAGTTTTGTGACTTTTTCCGGTACGTCTTTTTTACAAATACGGTACAAGGAAAGTGAGGCACTTCCGCATCTCTGTAAGCCAACCTGTAGTGAACTCAACAAATGGGCACCTGGGGAGTTGCCGCTTCACTTTTGTTTATTACAGCAGCCCAGAAAAGTTCCAAGACTGCGGTCTGGCACGACCTGCCCACCCAGCAGCTCGCAGCGAGAAGACTCTGGTTGTGGTCCAGCTACAATTGAGAAGAGCACCAATTGTCCCCCGAGCGAATGCGATACCGCCCACCCGACTTCCTGCACTCGAGTTGCTCTGACAACTGGGCCAAAGTCGAAGACAGATGTTCAAGCGGGGGCTGCAGATGTCCTTGCGTCTGCAATGCGGGAGTGTCCTTGCGGAAAAGCGGGTACTTCTCGGTTTGAGAGCGGTTGAGTACCACCTAAAGCTCCGATACGATGTCTCCGTTACAGTCTTGCTAAGCCAGGGCTCCCTGTCGCTGTTTTGCGTCTTGGCCTGCTACAGGCTTCACCTTTCTGCAGAAACGGGAACCTCCTACAAACGATCTTCGGGTTTTTTGCCACACATTCATCGTGGCACCTGGGCACGAATGGTGGCGCCTGGGCACAAAAGCTAGGGGTTGGGGTGGGCAGCACAAGCAAGAACGAAGCGGATGTGTTTGAATCCGAAAGAGAGGGGTTAACTCCGCATCCTAGCAGTATCATTTGTGCTGTTCAATGTGTGCATGCCATTGTGTCTTCGTTGTGCCGCCTGTTTATTCCTGGTGTGCCTGATGGTGTGTTGGTGTGTTTCGAGAGTAAGCTTCTTTCACGACGGAGACCCCCATTTCGGCCCCTGAGCTCGTTACGCATCCCCAAAAAGAAGGAATGTTTAAATGATGATGGGTTGATGAGGCGTAGAGGAGGGTGTGAAGGGTAGAGCAACAGTGGAGACAAAAAAAAAAAAGTTTCAAGCGTACTGTCGCCTTAGAGAGGCGTATACTACTCTCTATTTCCGCCCGTTGTGTTCGGCTCGCTTGCGGGGGGTGTCGTGTGTGCCCAGTGGCGTGGTTGTCGTGCGGGCGATTTCATTTTTTGTATTTGAACGATCCTTCCGGAAGTTCGCGTGACCCGCCAGGAAATCTGTGGAAGTCTGCCGATACACCACCACTGCAGCAGTACCGGTATTACTGAGCTCACAAACGCTCGAACGCAGCGAGGAACCGAACCAGTGACCATTTTGTTGGTTCGTGCGAGATGAAGAGAAAAATGTTTTCGGATTTTTGGCACAAATAGCGTAGCCGTCATTGCACTCACCAATGACTCTTTTGGTCGCCGGTTCGAGTCCCGCGGGTGGGTGTTTTTTTTTCTCAAAAAAATTCGAGCGATCCGCCATGTTGAAGCACATTTTCGGGATTTTCCGCCAAAGTGAAGAAAACCCCTCCCGTGAACGCTCCAGCCCAGTAAGTGTCAGATTAAGTTCACCGCCAGCGAACTCACCCATGCTGAATTCCAGGTCCAAGTGCGTAGAAAACTTGTACCAATTCAGTGTGCTTGAGTCTCGTTGCAAGAACAACTGTGGGTCTGCCTGAACCAGTGTGGGGGCTGGCACCGGTGCTGACCGGTGCCCGGTGCTGAGCACCAGCACCGGGCCCATTACAGCACGGTCTTCCTTAGATTTGCCCATTCGGTGTTTTCGAGTGCCCATTACAGCACGGTTTTCTTAGATTTGCCCATTCGGTGCCTCAAAAAGTGTCACTTGCGGGATTGGCTTTTTTTGAACCTGAAAAAGTGTCACATGCAGGACTCGAACTCACGACCTTCAGACCTTCCTCTGCATTGTGACTGTGACATACACATTTTGGACGATGGACAATGGGCTGTCAAAGTAGCCACAACCTTGTGGCTACCTTTGTGGCCGGTGGACACCTTCAGTCTGTCAGAAGTTCAGATGAGGTTGACGGGTTTTAGGGCCAGCATTTGGGCCAGCTGCTACGCCGTTTCTGCTGAACCAGGTTCGCCGGAGTTGTTGTCATGGAAGTATTCATCCGAAATTCCGGACCAAATCATCCCAATGGCACCTTCGTAGTGGCCGCACGTCGCTTCGCGTGTTCCGCGCACTTGACGAGCACGCATTCCGACGCTCTCCATTCACCGCGGCGGTGACCGCCTTGCACGCATGCGGCACTGCCGCAGCGACGATGTAGTGACACACTGCCGGCGGCAGCGACGCTTTCCGTTCGCATCCCGCATCCACCTGAATGATGAGAGTCCGAATTAGCTACCCGTATTCATTCCATAGCGGCATGGAAATCCAAGTTTTTGCCCCTGTGAGTCAGTGTGGCTGTCAAGTTTTGAGTCTGGATCCAAGTTTAGGTTTCAGGTTCAAGTTCAAGTTTTGGGTCCTAAAAATTTGGCACCATTTGGGTCCAAGCTTTGAGTAGGTTTTGGGTTCAAGTTTCGGTCCCTTCGCCAGGCTGACGTTGCACGCATTTTCTGCGGAGCAAGAACCCTCGCCATTTTCACCGCCCCCTGCCAGCTCCGACCATTCCTTTTTCTTTGCAGCTTTCTAGCATCATTCAAATCGGTTTGGCTGCGGTGGTACTTTACCGCTCTCTCCTCGAGACCGCCGGTCGCTGGTTCTGAAGAGGCTATCGGACAGAAATCGTAAGAAGAAGTAGGAGTTGTACTACAGAACTGTAGAACGGGTCTGTCACTCGCGAGCCGCCGAGCTGAACTATGCACGAATCTGTGTGCATAGTTCCTACTACTACCGGGTCCACCGAACGGTGAACGTGCAAGCAATAGGGACGGACGGCGCCTGCTCCCAGCGGAAGCGCGGACGCGACGACGAGCAAGCAGGGGGAAGCGCCCGCAAGACCGCAGCCGCCTGCGAACGAGAAGTGCACATCAAAGGTGGATGGAGACAAACAGTACGCGGGGCAAGAAGCGACCGAAGCATGACACGACGCGTGCAAAGAGGTAGTCTGTTGCGGCTTGTGCAGTCTATCGTCACAGATTGTTGCTGCATATCAAGTTCAAACCCTACTACTACAGAGGTTTGGTAAACCGTTTACCGCCAATGGTCCGTAGTAAGAGTTCCGCAACCAGGATACCGAGCCCGGTGTAGCAGCTCCGTCCAAAACCCCCCTGTCCACCAGTCGGTTTGTGCTGCTTTGTGTCCGCCACAAAACGAGCCACAACTTGGCACAAAGTTTGTGGCTACTTTGTTAGATGGCCCAAATGCGGCTGACAGCTATGCCCAGTGACAGCCCTTTGTCCGTCGTCCAAAATGTGGATGTCACCGTCATAATGCAGCGGAAGGTCTGAAGGTTGTGAGTTCGAGTCCTGCATGTGGCACTTTTTCGGGGACGAACCCTGCAAGTGACACTTTTTGAGGTACCGAATGGGCAAATCTAAGAAAACCGTGCTGTAATGGGCACTCGAAAACACCGAATGGGCAAATCTAAGAAAACCGTGCTGTAATGGGCAAATCTAACAAAACCGTGCTGTATTCATTGCAGTGTAATGGGCACCAGCCCCCCCGGGCACCACGGTGCTGGCGGTGCTCTCCGGTGCTGGAAAAATAATTTCGGTTTTCACACCTCAAAAAGCTCAAAAAAACGAAAAGAAGTGTTGAAACCATAGTTTGGGCCTCGTTCTCGGCTTTTTGAGCAGAATTCTTTTGAGTTGCACCCCCCCCACGCTCCCCCATTGAGTCTGGGTCGCAGTGGGTGCTTCCCCATTACGACTGTGGGCCTGATCCTGGCTCCTGGAAGCCGGTCCACAGTACCAGACCTTTTTCGACGACTTTTTGCTCGAGATCAACTCCGATGAAGAGATCTGGACCCCCCCCAAAAACACTAGTGTATTACAATTGAAGTGCAGCTTGCCTGTTAGAAACACACGTGGTTGTCGGGACTAAATGACAGTACAATGCAACTCCGAGCAAAAACTGAAGGGAAAACCTTCACGCAACAAGCGAAAGGTTCGAGCCCGCAGTTCGGACTCCGAGCCCTGATTTCTCGTGCACCGGGTCGGAAATACCGCATGCCGTGGGTGTTTTCACCAACACCTGGCAAGACTCCTGCCAAGACTCTTGGCAAGAGAGTACCCTAACTTGGGCCTAAGGTTCACTTTCTGGGGCGGTTGCTCAAAATCAGAGTTTCCAACAGCATGGCGACCGCAGTCCGACGAACTTACTGCTTTCTCTTTTTGACAGAGAGCGCTGGCGGCAGACGGGTACCACCGATAAATCTGGGGATAACAAGATGTCCCATCCGATGGGCCATCGCCCCCATGCCGGGCCACGGTCACGATTGGCAGTGTCTCCGGCTGGCTCAGCAGCTCCGGAGCCACCGCCACACTGCGATTGCCGGCCCATTGCCATGTTTGTGCTTCATGATCCCCGCACACACAGCAGCTCCAAGACTTTGGCACGAGCAACGGCATCAGCGACATCATCATGATCATGCTCAAAACCTTTGGAAGACCCGGGTTCGGAATGCACGCCAAAACCTCGTTTTAAGATTTCTTCTCCGCTTTGGAGGTCCAACATGACTTTTCCAAAAAAAAGCCGAAACGAAAACGGCCCTGAAACCGCCTCACTGGCTGGCTCACACTCAACGGCAGTGCGAAAGTGTCAGCCGTACAGTAACATTACAATTCAATTGTATTATACGGTTGGGATGCGCCGATTCCCCGAAAAAAAAGTTCAATTGTATTATACGGTTCAATTGTATTATACGGTTCAATAGTAAGTAGCCCCCCAGTAGCTAGCTATAGCTGAAAATAGCTCAAATAGCTAAAATAGCTGACTGAGCATTTTCAACGGAAATGTCACTATTCCGACTATTTTCTCGGATTTTGTGCCGTTTTCCACAGTTTACCGGGATTTTTCAGGCAGATGATCAGCATGAGGTTCACACCGTGCTACCCCCCCCCCTCCCCCCCCCCCCCTTCATCGAAGCTGATCGCGAGCAAAACTTTGTCGACAAAGGTCTGCTACGCGGACCAGCAACAGAATGCCACCAGCCAGGGGATCGATACCGTCCGTGTTCAATGCACGCCTGGTCGGGCTGGTGGTTTCTACGCCCGGTGCCCTGCAAATTGTAAAAACTACTGACCACGACATAGTTTTCTGTCTCCGGGTCTATTTTTCACGGATCTCTTTCATCGGAGCTGTTCGCAAGCAAAAATTCGTCGGAAAAGGTCCGGTTTTCACAAAAACCGTGAGGTGGGCCTCGAATTCTTCTAAGTACAAACGCTGGTGTCCTGGACAAGCCACTCACCCCAGGAAACATAAAACCCAAAACCCAGACGGGCCAGATTCAGTTTCCACCCCTGGCGGGGGGGTGGTACCAGGGGGGGGTTGGGCGACTCTGATAACGAGAACGAGGCAAAAACTCTGGTTTCGTCGCAGTTTTTTTGCATTTTTGGGTACCTACCCGAGGTTTTCTGACGAAAAAGACGTGAACATATTTTCAGTCGTCTGGGCAGCTATTTTAGCTATTTTTAGCTATAAATAGCTAAAAATAGCTAGCTGGCCAAATAGCTAGCTAAGTCTCACACTGCTTCCAGGAGCCAGGATCAGGCCCACAGTCGTGGGGAAGCACCCACTGCGACCCAGACTCAATGGGGGGTGCAACTCAAAAAACTTCTGCTCAAAAAACTGAGAACGAGGCCCAAACTATGGTTTCAACCCTTTTTTTCCGTTTTTTTGAGCTTTTTGAGGTGTGAAAACCGTAATTTTTTTTCCAGCACCGGAGAGAGACGATTATGTCTTCCCTTGGTGCACGGCTCGCGTCCCGTCTCTGTAGTCCTCTCGCGCTTCACTTCGTGTTTCCATCGGGCCTGCTTGCGTTGCCATTCCGATGAGTAGTTCCTGTGGGCGGAACCTGCCGTACGAGGTCGCCTGCGGCACGGCGCGCACCTTTTCACCGGCCTTCCTCGCTGTCTGCTCTCGTGCGTGGGGCCTTGTGTTCAGCGGCCGTGATCCCGCCTCCAGTAACTACAGTAGTGGCAGGACCTTCGCCACAGTCTTCGGCACGTCCGGAAAGAGAAGTTCCGGGTAGAAGAATTCTGCGCAGCGCCCCTTTCTGACTCAGAGTCACACGGAAGTGTTCGTTCTTGTAGAGTAGATAACAACGAAGTCACGTTGGGTCTCGCCTGCGGCCTGGGCTCCTGAGGCTGGAGTCGTCCATCATTGATGTCGATTCACACTCTCACTCTTCTTGACACCCGAACCTACTCAGTACGCACATAGGCTACCGCGCGGGCAGTGAGACAAATTCAGTGCAAGCCATTCTCCGTGAAACGATGCCTCGATAAGGACCTTATTAAGGTTGGCCGTGCAGGAAAGTTCGTGACAAGGAGGTGGCTAAAGTCTGATGTAGTGGTGGTGGTGGGGAAGACTCGTCTGCCAGCTGTCAAATTTCTCGAAAGACATCCAAATTCACTCACGGGGCAAAGCTGAGGCCAGAGTGTGACGGGAATGTCGCGAAAAAGGTTCCGAAAGCGATCTCGAGCTAACTGGTGTTCTGAGTGCCTTTCTTGTACCATTAAGCTCCTGCTACTAAGCTCAGCAAATCCGGTCTGCGAATCCTAAGTTCGCATTTCGGGTCAGAAGCCCAAACACACTCGGGGAGTCCAAGAAATTCGGGTCCTACTACTACGGTAAAAATGAAAACACCAAATACACTGCGAAATCCTTTGTGTAATTCTTGTGTAATTCTTGTGTAATTTTGTGTAATGCTTTGTGTAATTTTGTGTAATTTTTTGTGTAATTTTGTGTAATGCTTTGTGTAATTTTGTGTACACAATGTGTAATTTTGTGTACACAAAAGCCATACTGCTCAGAACCGGTTTGGGCAAAAACTTCACAATCGTATACCGATGACTTTACGCAGGACGATGCAATATTCCCCCTCCCTTCCCTCTTTGCCCTCCCGACAAGAAAAGGCGTCGTTGAGCAGAGTGTAAAAAAGGATACGGGTGCACGAGCACGGCTCATGCAAATTGAAAAAATCGGCCAATTTATCCGTAACGTAAAACACGCAAACATGCAAGAAGCTGCAGCGCAACCGGATGCGAAGTAGGGCAGTGCTAAACATGTGCTGACTGCATCCAGAATTGAATTTGCTGGTGCTGGTCCTACTGCCAATCTTGTTACGACGATTGCTTCCTCTTCCTCTGGCCGCATGACCACAAGGGCCGAAGTGGCAGTGAAATTTGAGAAATTGAAACCTCATTTTGGAGGTAAACGCAGCCTCAGATTTGGAATTTTTTTGTTTCAACGGCACCAAACGTCCCCGAATAGTCACTTCGACCCCGGGGAAATTTTTTAAGGGGGTCCCCTAAAAATTGTCATGACCACAAATTTTGTTCCCTTATCCCAACCAACAAATTTTGTTCCCTTATATCCCAATGGGATTGCCTTGCCCAAGGTAATCCCATTGGGATATAAGGGAACAAATTTTGTTGTCCCATTGGGATATAAGGGAACAAAATTTGAAGTGGTGGGATATAAGGGAAATTCACCTTTTTTTATTTGTTCCGCGTTAGTCCGGCTCCCCAAAATTTTCCGCGCGCGCGCGAAAAAAAAAACGGGACAGAAAAAAAGGAAAAAAAATAGTTGGAGGCTCCCTTAGGAACTTGACACAAACCAAGTTTGTAAAGGTAGTGGGGGGAATTCGGAAAGGGCGTGCCCGAAAACGTCAAAAAAAGAACCCACACCAGCTGTTGAAACACTCAAATTTGGACTTTTTGCTGGCGGCTGTGTTCCAGACTGTTCTCTCCTGCCGCATTACGGTTGCACGGCTTGCTGTGGCTCACCCACAGGGATGATGACCTTCGTCTTGGGCAACCGTCTTGATTATGGGCCCGAAAGTGTTTCTTAGCCAGACGCAGTGATCTTGCACATATGCACCGGCAAGAAACAGTATCGACGCGGTGTTTTCTGCCCGCCCGCGACTGTGTGGCGAAGACCATAGAAGCGTCGCTTTTACTTGCTACTGTCTGCGCCCAAGGCTCGGAAGGAATGATAGCATCCTCCGGAAGCCTTTTCTTAACCTCCTCTTCAGAATGCTAGATAGAGCTCCGGTGTAAACCGCGCGATTTCCCCGTGACGCCTGTCGTCTACAGCCATGCCGCACTCTTCGAGAAACTGATGCATAACCTCCCAGTAATCGTCGTATTTCGACGATTACTCGAAGACGTGCGGTACACGATCTTGCTAAACTCCTCCGCCGTGAAGTCTGTTCCGGGAAGTTGCGCGAGCTGCTCTGTTGATGTACGGGGCACATTTGCGTACCCCTGTCACAAAAGGGTACATCAAGTGCGCTTTGCCCCGGACACCCTCCAAAGTTGACGAGTTAATTTTTCATTGCTCTTACGAAACTTCTTCCCGAGCCCGTTAAACGTGTTCTCGACTCAGATGGTCTGTCCGCTCACAACCTTCGGCATTGTACTTGTACACCCAATTGAAATGCTGGTGAGCTGTTGCAGGAATCTGACCGGGCATGACGACAAACAGGCAGTCACGGTGTCGAGCGCAAAGGCTCGAGCTCAGATGTTGCCGTCGGCTTGGTTTCCGGCTCCTTCCAAGATGAACTTCCTTGCGTCGATGACATCTTGCTGCCAGTCACGTGTGGGGTCGACGTCTGCGCTGTGTTGCGTAGCGCAAAAGACTTCGATTCCGAAAACCAAAGCGTAGCAAGCAGCTCGGCGAAACTTCGCTCTTGTTGCTGTCAGTTTTCAAGCGTGCATCGGGGGATCGGCGTTGGACAATGGCCTTGTTGACGTCCTTGCGTTCCGCCAGCAACGTCGCCACAGGAAGTTCATCAAGGCTGAGCAAGATCTTTGTCAGCGTTTGGAATGGGGTGCGGCCCTCTTTGTACAAGCGCACGAAGCCGATCGGGTAGTAGGTGATCATACGATTGAACGGGATCACCCACGACTTGCACTCCTCAGCCAGCTCTTGCAGGGAGCAACACGCACGGTATTTCTTTTCGAGGTCCAACGCGTGGCTGGCTCGGGCGAGCTCAAGACGTCCGTGTATTAGCTGCAGTACGTAGTACTGTAGCTCGACTGCGCAAAACCCTGAGTAACCATACCGTTTTGGATATAAACCTGGGCAACTTTACCGTTTTGGGCAAAATCCTTTGTGGATATAATGTTGTGAAAATGTGGTAGTATCGTGTTGCTGCACAGGGCCATGACGGGCCACGGAGCCAAAGTATTTTTTTTTCCAACTATCTTTTTTTCAGGATTTCTCAAAGTTTTCCGCGCGCGCGAACGCGGAACAAATAAAAAAAATAGTCCACCCTTATGGGCAAAAACTTGGGCGGGTATACCGTTATGGGCAAAAACGTGGGCGAGTATACCGTTATGGGCAAAAACTTGGGCGGGTATACCGTTATGGGCAAAAACTTGGGCGAGTATACCGATATGGGCAAAAACTTGGGCGAGTATACCGTTATGGGCAAAAACTTGGGCGAGTATACCGTTATGGGCAAAAACTTAGATTTGTCTACCGTTATGGGCATCAGCCCGCTGCACAGGCATGGCTGGACGGCAAGTACTGGTCGACCGCGCTGAACTGGCGATAGGCTTTGAGGTCTTCACCGGCGTGGACCTTCCGGGCCCCCTTATCGCGACCTCCTTGAAAGTCCCGCTCCTCACGCGAATGAAGAAGATGGCGAAGATGTTGGCGACCTTGAGCAGCGCGCTGGTGGCTGCCCGAGGCGGCTCGTTGATGCCGGCGGAGAAGAAAGTACGGTTGGACACGCTGAGGACGGTTGGTGGCTCTCCGTGCATCACAGGTACACGCGAAGACCGATATTCCGAGGGGGGGAAGAAACGAGGCATATACTGGAGACGCAACTACTACGTACGCGCCATGGCTTTAACGGCGAGTCGTGGGGTGCGGATGTGTTCCCGGAGTACGGCGGACAAAGGAGTGATCGTGCTGCCCAGTGGGGTCCCGAAGATGTGTCGGCACCTGCCAAAGGGGCAAAAGCTGGTGGTTCAGGGAGGCGACCCGAAGCGGATTCCGGACGGTGTCCCTGTTTCCGAGAAACCAGCGCGTGTGTCCGATGCACGGCACGCCGAGGTGTGTGGGCTGCACCGCCGAAAATTGAAGCTGGAACGAGGAAGGGGACGGGCTGGCGGTGAAGATGTGCACGAAGCACCGCATGACGGCGTGCTCCACTTGCAAGTCAGTGACGGCATGTTGCAGGAATTCGCATCACAAGTGCCTGACTCACGAGCTGCCGACGTGCGAAACGTGCATGCGATACGAGGACGTGCGGAGCCGCAGGCCCAGGCAGTGCTGCAAGCGAGGGCACCACGGAGCACGGCCAGCACAGGGCCCACAACCAACAGATCGGACGCCACCACCGAACGGTGAACGTGCAAAAGGGACGGACGCGACGACGAGCAAGCAGGTGGGAGCGCACGCAAGAAGCCGAAGCCGCAGCAGCCGCCTCTGAACCAGGAGCGCACCCCAAAAGTGGACAGCCCACAAACCCAACCGAAGCGGAACCGCGAGGACGAGCAGCCTAAGGAGTCGAGGTCTCGGCTGCGGAAACGACCTGCAAGGGAGAAAAGGAAGTGCGCCGAAGCATGACACGACGCGTGCAAAGAGGTAGTCTGTAGCGGCTTGTGCAGTCTATAGTCACAGATTGTTGCTGCATATCAAGTTCAAACTACTACTACTACTGTACAGATTCCGACAATCAACTATGCAGGAACTCGTCAATTGTTGGGCATCTGCCGAGGGTAGACGGCGAGACCGTTCGCAGAGATCATTCTTCGTTCTAAAGGCTCTGCGGACTGACGAATTTCTTTGAACGTTGCTGCCACACCTGTGCAAATAGCATAGTTCCGATGTACTACCTCGTGACGAAGCCAGCATACTATCGCGCCATCCCCACCGGGGACACCATCCGGCCGTGGCCGGAGGTGGCGGACGAAGTCGCCCCCGAAACGCGCGACCCCGCCGGCGAGCGCAAACGACCCGCGCCCTGCACGCCCGGGTGGCCTAGGCAAGTTCACAATTCGTATCAGTGCCAGAGTCAGCGTCAGCATCAGAGCCAGCCGTCGAGGAGGGCCGGGCAGGCGTGGGCTTGGACTAGCGAGGCCGGTGGCGCTGTCGTCGACAACGGTGCGCCGTCGTCGTTGAGCGAGTGCCCGCAGCGCGGATGCGGTGAGGCCCTGCGCCCTCCACGGGTTGCGCGACGATCGTGTCCTCCCGCCGGCTCTTCCCGGCACCTTGTGTCCTCCGCTGCTCGGCGTGCCTCTCGGCGCAAACGGCAGAATATTCCGCTATCTTTCATTACGAACTTTTCAGAACTTCCAACGATTGCAACCGACACGTGTTCCACCGAAAGCGAAAGCGCGGCGAAGGTGACCCTTCCGGTGTCACCTAGCGAAAGGCATGGGTCTCAATTTCATACAAATGATTCCTCACTTAGCGCAACAAGGAGAATTTTTCAAAACCTGTGAACGTTTCTTCATCATT